>JBAHVQ010000463.1:585933-614688 GCA_036872915.1 Nanipora kamurai | reverse complement strand
AATGTACTGTCGAGCTATTGCTCATAATTTGTAGAACAGTTACAAGCATGCTTTTTGTAAAATATATACATATTAAATTTCTACCTTGACATTCATGAATGATGTTAAATGATGTTATTCTTTATATCGCGAAATTTCGGTAAACTCGTCAAAACTACTTCACTATCAAAGTTTCTGTCGTCAAAGTCGACAATTAATGACTTTAATAACAAAAACTTTGACCGCGTAAGCGAACCTTTAAAGTTCAGAAAACATCTCTGTTTTCGGCAAGTTGTCTTTTCGGCGAAAAGTCCGTTCGTCAAAGTGTCCGTTCGACAAAATGTCCGTCGGCAAACTGTCCGTTCGGTAAAATGTCTTTCGGCAAAATGTCTTTCAGCAAAGTGTCTTTCGGCAAAATGTCCGTCCACCAAGCCAAGTAGAGTTTTCTCTCTACTGGTCCTGTATGGTTCGTCACTTGGAGTGACATGTATGTAATATTTTCTACCCGAGTTCATTCTCCAGCACCAGCTATTCTAAATCATATATACATATACATATTTATACAAAGTCATTGTCAGAAATGTTGTCCAGATCAACTATTCCAGAATAGAAGTATATCTATCACGTGTTCATTAACTATGCGTCATCGCGCGTGGTTTTAAACGTTGATTTTTCAAAGATGAGAACTTTTATTGTCAAAATAAGCCAACATGCCACTGCCGTATTTGGACGATGTACGAAGAAAGATATTTCAACACTTATTCTATGGAAGCGTTGCACATGTATTTCCCCATGAACAGAATATCTTTGCACATTCCCGCTATTGTATCGACGATAGGAAAATTCATGACCCGGCGTAATTTAGAAAGCTGCTTTTCAAGGTGGCATCTAACGCACGAACTTCCAAACTGACTGGAAGCTTCTGCTTCACGTAGTCTGCCATACATTTGCCTCGTTGCTTGCTTGCAATAAAATTCTCACGAGCGATATTGCATAAACTTAACCCGAGTGAAAAGACACGTGACATGTATGGTGCTATACTTAAATTGGACAACCTTTTGGACACAAATACTTAATGCTGACCACGAACTTGGTTCATGTGGGAGCTTGGTAAATCTCAGACGACTAGTGGACGTTTGTCAAGCTCGTTCTTTCAGAAAAACGATTTCTGAGCCCCAGGCGGGAATCGAACCCGCAACCTTCTGATGACCGGTGAGATGCTCTAACCATTGAGCTACCACGACTCAGATGGTGAATTAGGGTGGATGGAGAGCTCAATGGTTGGAGCGTCTCACCGGTCATCAGAAGGTTGCGGGTTCGATTCCTGTTTAGGGCTCAGAAATTGTTTTTCCGAGAGAACCAGCTTGACGAACGCCCACTAATCGTCTGAGATTTACCAAGCTCCCACATGAACCAAGTTCGTGTTCAACCTTAAGTATTTCCATCATTATAATCAAATCGTGACTTCCGCTTAGGTAGTATATATGCCGAACCTGCACCCTAGCTCATCTGAGTCGTGGTAGCTCAATGGTTAACGAATGTTCACTAGTCGTCTTTTGGACACAAAGTCGACCAAACAACCTTCCTTCTCCAAAAGTTATCATGAACAGATTAATCAAAAAACTTTTTGGAAAAACTTTATTTCGACGTTTCGGGAACCAGTCCCTTTATTAAGATACCAATTTTACAAGTCGAAAGTCTTGTTTCTATATAATATACTAATAAATCCATTAAGCTATAAAAAGTCTCTTAAATTTAAACCATTGTGGACAAACGACTTTAATTTGTACGCCCAAAACCCCTCTCTTTTAGTTGGCTCCTGAACATTTGTCTTTTCAATCTACAACCACATCCGCAATTTCTTTATGACCTTGTTCGTAAAAGTGGTCGTACAAATGTTCACCCGATATCCCTCTCTGAGCTTTCACATATCTCCTCGTACTGCTTTTGTGGTTGTTAAATTTTTTCGTAAAAGACGTAGTAGTACTACCAACATAATTCATTTTACATTTCTTACAAGACTTTAGGTAAATTACCCCTTCCGAATCACAATTAAATTACAAAATTGAAATTGATAAAAAAGCTACCACCAGCCCCTTCAAATTCACAGCCCTCCTCAATAAATACTTAATATTGAACACGAACTTCGTTCATGTGGGAGCTTAGTAAATCTCAGACGACTAGTGGACGTTCGTCACCAAAGCCATTCTTGTAGGTTTTTGATCCTAGTATTTTGACTTAAAAGTTCTTCCCTTCTCTTAGCCTTGGCCTTCCCCATGTTATAAAGCCATAAAGGGTACGACAGATTTTTTATGTAGATTAGAGGGTTTTGGTGATATTCCTGAAAGCGCTATTTAATGTTCGATGGATGTGGTAGGTCTTTATCTTCATGTACTTCATGAGGAGGGTCTTGAGGAGTTTAAAGGAAGTATTTGAAGAATATCGGGATAAAATTTCGATGGAGAAACAGGTTCCAGTTAATGATTTGGTAGATGATGATGTTAGATGCGAGATTGATCTTGGAAACAATTATTTTGAGTTTGAATTTTTTGAGTTTGCAGTTTGATACTATTAAATACCGAAGTAACCTTGATTTGCCATCTCAGTTCTAGTGGCTCAATGGTCAATGCGTCTGGCTAGCAATTTGAAGGTTGCGGGTTCGGGTTCGGGTCCCCCGTCTGGAACTCAGAATTTTTGTGAGTCCATGGCGATCCACAGTTTGGTCAGCAAAAAATTTCCTAAGACTTTATTTTGAGTTTGATAGTAAGATTTACCGACAAAACTTGGGTACGGCTATAGGTACGAAGCTTGCTCCATCATTTACGTAATACATTTATATTTATATCTCAGTTGTAGTTGCAAATACATTTATGTCAGTTGCAATGTAGAATGCTCAAAGAATACCACTTAAGCCCTTGGTTTTGGTGGAGATTTTTAGATGATATATTCTTTATTTGGCTGTATGAAGAAAATGTTTATTGGGATTTTTTAAGTATGTGAATAATTATCATTATACCATTAAGTACACATGGGAATTTGTGCAACGTCGCGTCAGTGAAATCCGCAAGCTGGTACCGGCAGAATGTTGGAGGTACTTTTCTATTGAATTAAAACCAGCAGACATTCCATCACGAGAAATGATGTCCACTAAATTGATCAACTGCAAACAGTGATGAAATGGTCCTTATTTCTTAACAAAAGAAGAAAGTCACTGGCCAAATCAGAGTACCTATCTTGGTCCTATATACAGAAGACGCTCTTCAGGCGGACAAAGTTTCCACAAAGAAAAGTTCTCACTTTACGAAAGAATCAAGAAAATATCCAAACAACACTCCAAGTCACTAGCAGTAAAGAAGTTGAAGATAATTTGGAAGAAATCACCCCAAGCACCAAATACACTTCACTGGAAAGGCTCTTTAGAAAGACAAGCTTGGTTCAAAGATTTATTACTAATACCCGGAAAAAGATCCGGCGTGAAGATCTAAACTTGGAGATGTTATCATCTGAAGAGCTGGCCCGATTTAGAAAAATGTGGGTCATGCACGTCCAGAAGAGTATCCGTGAGAGCAGTAAATTTAAACAGATGTAAGTTTGTTAGGCCTGTTCGTCGATGACAGGGGTCTGCTGTGATGTGGAGGAAGAATATCACAGTCTTCACTTTCTTATTCCACGAAACACCCCATTTTGCTACCACCAGAACACCACCTGACAATTCTTGTTGTCCTGAATTGTCATAAGAGAGTACACCGCAATGGTCTACGAGAAACCTTCACAGAATTACGCGATCAGTTTTGGATTCCAAAGGAACGAGAAAAGAAAGTGATTGAGAAGTGCGTTACCTGTCGCAGATACGAAGGACAAGGCTATCAAACGCCGCCTCCACCACCATTACCAGAATGTCGAGTTCGTGATAAATTTGTGTTTACTAGAATAGGCGTTGACTTTGCTGGTCCTGTGTATTTTCGATCAATCCACAGAAAAGACAAGAGAATGAACATAACTTACATTTGTTTGATAACGTGCGCTCTTTCAAGAGTGCTCCATTTTGACTTGGTACCAGACCGAGGCATTCGTCCGATGTCTTCGTAGATTTGCGTCGAGAAAAGGACTTTCGTCCTTGGTAATATCGGACAACGCCAAAACCTTAAAGTCAATCTGACGAGGTTTTTAAAGACAAATGGAAAGCAGTGGCAGGACAATGTAGAAAAGGCCCCTTGGTGGGTGGGTATTTCGAAAAGTTAGTTAAATCTGTCCAAAGATGCCTGAGGAAAAATTTAGGAAACTCTTGTCTGACGTACGAAGAACTCTTAGCTGTTCTAATTGAAGGAGTGCTAAACAGTCGTCCATTGACCTATGTTTACGAACAAGATTTTAGAAACGGATGTTTAATCATCTCACTTAGTTAAAAATATAATAGCCCAGCAAACAAGTTTAAATAAAGCCACAATGGAACTATATCTTTAATAAAAATTTTTTAACGACTAACGTTTCGTTACATAATAAGTACCATCATAAGGGTAATTATTTACAGGAGTTGAGTGGCTTAAATAGCTAACTGTTACGAAAATAGTGATGAATGAATGTCAGCGGAAGGAGTGCGAGTTATCATCTGGTAAAGAATTAGACGTGTGAAGAATTTAATTAGAAGGGATTAGAAGGGGGGAAAGAAAATAAATAAGTAAATAATAATAAATTAAAAAAAACAAAAAAATAAGTTAAAAAAGTGCTAAGGGAAAGGATCTAATATTAGCGTTAAGAGACGGTTGTATTTAGAAATTAACATGCATCCTTTCTCGAAGAAAAACGTCAAGCTGAGTTGAGCCACAGAACAAGATTTCGAAATCGTCAAATGAGATTTCATGCTTGTGTGAAAGGACACTAGATAAAGTTGAGTGTGAGAGCAGTTTTCCAATGTAGGCCGAAATACCCATGTGATCGGAGATCCTAGTGTGTAATAAGCGGCATGTTTCGCCTATATACGACGCCTGGCAGCGTCGCCACGTGAATTTGTAAACTACATGGGATCTCAATTTGAGTGGTAAACGATCTTTAAAACGGAAAAAGTTAGAGAGACGAGAAACAGGCCGAAAAGCAATACGAATTTGGAGGTGTGGATAGGCCGACGAAAGTAATTTGGTAACTTGTTGACGAATTTGTAGGCCATGATTTCTGGTGAAAGGTAAAACTAAAGAAAGTAAGAGCTTGGGCGTCGTAAGAGGTTTGACAGGAGGATGAGAAATTTCGTTTAAAAAAATTCCAAAACAGTGTTTCAAAAATCTGGGTGGATATCCGTTTTGTTTTAATAAAGTTTTCAGTTTCTCAAGTTCAGCGTGAGATATCGTAAGAGGAGCTTAGTTTAAAATAGCGAAACATCAAGGTGTAAATTAATCTCTCCTTAAACACGAGGGCTAAAAAACCTTTCGAAGTTGGTAAAACGGCCAGTGAAAGTTGATTTGCGATAAACTGCGGTAACAGATGAACCATTAGAGCACTGAATTTTAATGTCAAGAAACGGAAGCTTTAATTTCACAAGTGCTAAGTTTAACCAAACCATCCAAAAATGGCAGTACTTTCTTAAATATGAACACTAGCTAAAAGTTAGTTCAGAGGTTAGAGTAACCTCACTAAGGACAACTTCTGTTCATGTAAACAGGGCCTGAAGGGCCGTCCGCAAGGCCGTATTCATCCAGGAGTTCAGAGGAAAGGAAAACCGATTTTCACACAGTCCCACACCGTCCCCGTTTTCCTCAGAGTTGAATGCAATAACTTATCAGACTGAAATCGTTGATACAATGCGGAGAAAGAACGATGCGATTTGATGAAGATCAGTAATTATACGTATATATATAGAACGAGGAGAGTTACAATTGGGGAATCGAGGCAGGTGTTTAAGAAAGGTTTTGTGGATTTCCAACAATAAGACTAAAATCTCCTTTGTCAGGATGAGAGGAAAAGAAAAATAGGGATATGGATAGGGATATTAGGATTTCTGGGTCAACGAGCACAACAAAACGGGGTCTGCGATGTGGTTATACGCTGAACTGACACGATCACTAATCATTTAGATCGCTTAACTGAAATATTTGACACATCCAGGCTCGCAAACGGGCAGACGCAGTTCGTGTGCTACGCCATCGTAGTCTTGTTCGTTACCAAATAAGTTTGTGTGGCTCATCTGTTACATCCTTTTCAGCGACTTGACAACTGTTCAGAGGTTTTCAGCTAGGAAATATAAGCGTACGCACCGATAAGTATAAAACTCTTTGTTGAGTTTAAACGCTTTCCTAAACGATGCAAATGTTCATAGTACCAACGCAAACAAGAACTGAAAATAAAAAATGCGTCACTAAAATGTCTGCTGAACTACGATCGAATAAATGTGGTGTCACAGCAGGTTAAGATGGAAGGAACATCACAGTTTAATAACGGTAAAGTGCTCTAAACCAAGAAACTTGTTACTTGATAAGTTTTGCCGATGAAGGAGACATGCTGCTATTGGTTAGTTACAATCACTGTTTTCTACATATGGAGATATAGGAAAGTTCTCGCATTTTCCGTAATCTCGTTTACTTACAGTTCCGAACAGATACGTGCAGTAATGTCGGCTCATAAAGGAACTTAAAGATTACTTTGCCAAGGAATCAGTTCGACTTTGTATATAACAATGACGATATTTAAAAACGCGTTGAAGTTGACTTTGCAGATCTTCATTAGTGCATGTGGATTGCACGGTTACTTGGCAAACTTCAGTAGCTTTCCTTCTACCTCGACCACTAGTGACAGCTGAAGTTCATGACTACAAAAGAGATAACGTAATCGTTACTAACCGTAGCATGACCTTTTTATATAAACCAAGCTGGCTAAAGAAGTCTCGTTACCACTGAAAAATTACTCATTTTTCTGGGATCGGACCTTACCTGCACGGTGTTCTTTCTTAATGTACACGATCATCATACATATCGTCATGGTTTGGTCGAGACAATCTCTTAAAGGCGGATCTTGGAAATATTATTTAGGCATGCAATTGCGAAATGCTTTGTGAATACATTTAGTATTTGTAAATTGATAGGAATTACAGCTATAATCTAGGAAAATATCATTACCCTTCATATTCAAAAAATAAAATTGAATGATGACTGGCTGTGCACTAATATTACGAATGAGCTCTTGCATTTCGAATGAGCTCAACTGCTGAAAAAATCACCACTTACGTCAAGACTGCAGGTTCGATCCCATTCCGACGTCCACTTCCATCTTTCATCAGAATTAGAGCTTGACCGGATCGTCTCTAATATTGGCTGTTTAATGCATGGACCACTGCTTCTTAGTACTGCAAGTATTAGTTGTGACAACACTCATATTTTGTTATAATACATTAATGGTTTTGTCACAACAGCTAACAAGGTGGTGCAAATTACATTTTACAGCTAGCCACCAAGGGACCTTCTTATTTACCCTTGTCCTCGTGATATCTCGACAGCCTTGTAACCCGAAGGTGGGAGTTTAAATCTTGCTCGCACCGTTCGTCAAACAAAACTTCTCAGCAGACTTTCGGAGTGCAAGAATTACAATTGTGACTTTGCAGGTGACCCCATGAGCGATTTTGTTAGGGATATAACCAATTTTTACTTCAATATTTTGAACAGACATCGACGTCGACCATGCAACAAACCAACCTTTTTTATACGTCATTTAAGACTACTGAAGCAACATCTTACATTTTTCTTTTACTCAGGTCTTCATGTCGTTTGTTGGGTGCTAATGTAACTGTAAATCATTTGAAGTATTGGTTTGTCTGAGTTGTGTTTGGCATTTGACCCGTCAGAAGGAATTAAATAATTGACGTCGACCTGAAACTTTAATCGTGCTCGTTTTAATTTCGATTTTTAGCGTAGGCCTAAAGATTGAAGATCCGGTTCATTCTAACACTTGAGATCGGTAGATGTCTGGGCTGTATTCTCTTTATTATCATCAAACGAGTTGTTGAAGTGTCCGCAGTATCTCAGAAGTTGTAATAGCGATGCTTGTTACTGTCAAAATACGTTTTAATATATATTTTTATATTCGTAAAATTTGTTCAGATCCATTTCTTTTATGTGCACGTGTGATTTCACGCAGAATTTAGTCCATACATTTGGCAAGCGTGAGCTAGCCATCCTGTCTTGGCAGCCATAATGTCCTGGATCTGCATTGCAACACTTCCTCATGTCAAAGGCAGGTCCTATCTAATCACATGCAGGCCATTTTAGAAAGGTTTTTCAAACAAAAATTCGAGGTTCAAGTAATCTTTCATTTTAAATAGAACGCTACCTGGCTGCCCATAAACTCCGATAAACGCCAGGTTTACAGTGGTCATTGCCAATGGCTATATCCACATTGTTACCAATGACTCATCGTCGACACAATCAGACGCAGTCAAATGATTTAATTGGCTAATGTTGTTAGTGCGTGGGTTTCTCCACCCTTCCGCTTTTGATACTTTTTATCTACAAACAATGCTTTGTACAGTTATGAACTTGAATCATCATATTAATACTTTAATTTTTCTCTGGCGAGGAGGGTATAAAATATATCAACATAACAGCGTAAAAAGGTTACAAAAATTCCGACCGCTTTACACATGTAGAGTATGACGTGCGTGATTGCATGTAACTATGGTTAAACAGGAGAGTTAAGAGTTAACGGTGTATTGAGAAATATGCTAACTTCCGACCATGGTTTTTTTTCTTGAACAGTCAATATTTCGTTTTCATACTTAAACAGCTTGAACAGTTTATCAGACCTTCTGTCAAGTTGATGTTTATAAGAATCACCTGTGGGAAAGCTGATGTTTTGAGTGCATGCCTCATCCGCTAAACTTGGCTGTTGTCTTGTTAGTTTTTTAAGTGTTATCCTGTAGTGGTCTAGTTAACTAGTTGCAGGCCACATTGGAAATCCGTTTGATATTACAATACAGTATTCATCAAATTTCAAATTTTATCGTTGTCACAAATGGAGTGATTCAGACCTGAAGATACCATTTTCATAAGATGAATTTTTACCCACAGTGACACAGTCATGAAGCTGGTCTTTTCTTTGGTCGCCTCACTTTGGTCTTTTCCCGCAAAATTTAGAGGAGGCAACGCGAACCTGCGTAAACTGTCCCTGAGTTTATAAAAACAAGTTTTATCTAAACGTCGTTCTTCAACAGGGATTTTATTAGGATGTGATATTTATTGTTCTTTCATCACTCGATAAACTTCTTCCTCATTCCACAAGAAGATCAGGTAGCAACGTTCGACCAGTCGAAATTGCAGCTTGCATATCAAAATGATAGGAGTCATATGAGTCAATGGAGTCATAACACATCGTCAGTACATCAATCGAGCCCCTCTGAAAGTGTTATTCTTTCTTTTGCGATTATTTTTTTCAAAGATAGGTTCCGAGTCAAATAACGAGTCGTTGTCCACTTTAGGAGTGACTGGAGGGTATCTTCACAGGCGTTTTAAATGTTTGGGAATACCTTATTTGGGAGTTCGATTTAAATATATAACGTTTTTCGAAAAGCTAAAACTTTCACGTTAATGTTTCTGAGCAGTTGCCATAAAAATCAGTCATCGATGGATTAAAGTTTCACTTCTTGAGCCGCAATTGTCAAATGCCGGATATATACCATACCTGATGTTTTAAGAGGGTCATTTTTCATGTGCATATGACCACCTAATTCCATCTATTAAATTGTTTTAAATTAGTATACACTCCAATCATTTGAAAAAATATTATAAATTTTCCAGTTTCTTGCAGACTTCCTCCATCAGTTTCCTGGTTAAATCACTTACATAACTGAAGGGCCCGCTACTTCATCTGTTTCCGTTCATAGTTTTGGCCCGTGAGTGGTGCACGTGTTTCCCAGTATGTTGTTTTGTCAATGGCGTAGCAAGTAGAAGTGCCGCTATGGTCTTCTAGTGCCGTCTAGAAGTGCCGTCTAGAGGTCTTAAAATGCGGCCACCCTCCAAAAAAAAAAAGATACAGTAGAACCCCGCCTTACGGCAACCTCGGTAATACGGTCACCTTGTTATTACAGCCATTTTTTTTTGTCCCGGAAAAACGGCCATACATTTTCCAAGAAAAAACCTCGTTAATGCGGTCACCCGTTAATGCGGCCACCCGTTAATACGGCCAACGGCCACATTTTAAAATTCCAAACAGTAGAATCCTTTAATAAGGCCACTCGTGCTAAATTTAGAAAACCAAAACGCCTGTGACATGTCAATTTCATCAATCATTGTAATTTACTTGGTAGTCAAACAGCCGATATACTTTACAACACTGTTACAACGTAAGCAACACTTCTCCCTATTTTAAAGTTCCACTTTAAATTTTTTTGAAAGTGTTTTATCTATTGAGTGAATTTCAAGCGGTTGTTTATTAAACAAATTATTAAAAGAGAAAAAGATTGTAGTTGTCCATGGAATGCTAATGCAACTTATTTGTCATTACCGCCCTTTAGTCGTGGATTTTGACCCTACCCCGTTAATACGGCCACCCCGTTAATACGGCCAATTTACTTTGGCCCATCAGTGACCGTATTAACGGAGTTCCACTGTAGAAAAAGTTAACAAGATCATCTCGTCATTGACTTAGACTTCTGTAAACCACAAACCTCTAGTTATTTCCATCCGTTTACATTTCTTTGTCGATGTTCATTGTTGTCACCGCCATATTGAAATTTGAACCGTGTTTCTGGGCTACTATCTTTACGTGATCTCCAGCGTAAAGTCAACCTAAATGTATAACCCGTGGGTCGTGTGCGTGGTATAACTGGCAAAATTAAATATTCGGTTTTAGTTTTTTGTGCGAGTCCCGGTAAATTTCTCCTAAAATTCCAAAGTACCGTCCCCACCTAGTGCCGCCCCACAAAAAGGTGCCGCTTGGGGTAACCGCCGTCTTCGCCCAGCTTCGGTACGCCACTGTGTTTTGTTCGTAGCCTATGAAACCAATACCTTTCGAATGGAGTGTTGCACACCGCGATTGAATTAAGCCTTTAAGAATTGTAGAGTCTGAAAGAGTGCATGGCATGTTTTTCAATATTTGCTGACAGTCGATCCCTGGAATTATGTCAAGAATAAAAATAATCAAAGTTTAAAACCATTTCTAATGCCTTATTTTGCCATTAGCTCTCGTCTCGGAGACGGGATTATTTCAAAACGAGGAATCCAGTCTCTTAACAACTCATATATTAAAACTTACTTGTGTGAATCATAAAATTATATTGGAAACTATCAAAAAGATAAAGATTCAAAGTGCTACTTGCAAAAGAAACAAGAGATGCTACCGACCTTAGTTTAATACACTCCTCGACATAGGTACATATAATGTCCATATTAGTAATCCAAAATGCTTGAACGACGTTTGTATTATAAAGTGTCTAACATCTGTATATTCACAAACAAACTTTTCAAATTGTTAATAGTCTCGATATTTGACTGGATATATATTATCTAGACAGTCCTTAGTTACACACCATTTGAAAATCACAGCATTCTCAAGCCAAAGGATATGTTTCAACCATAATAAATTCATCTTTAAACTAGTGTTATTTAGAGTCGATCAGGAATGCCACCCAATGATTGGTCTGTAAGTCTTATCAACAGAACATATTCACGGATGCATGTGGTGCTCAATCTATTGTTGACATTTGTGTAAGTTCTACTCGATGCTCGAACAGTACATCAATATTGATTTATGATGAAATTTGATGAAGTTGATAAGAAAGAGGTAACTGAGAAAGAAGATCAGGTTTATCTTCAGATCCGTTGGTTGGTTGAATGTAGCAGAGAATACAAACATTCCTTAAAATATAAACATCCAAAAATTTTAGCCTCATGTTTGTACCAAAACTATTTGGCCATGATCCAAGTTTGAAAGATAGAAAGTATATTATTGCAAAAGTGTTTTCGAAAAAATCTTCTGCTTTCAAAACTGCAGAGGATTTCCGAAGTGCTGAAAGTGTAGCAAACGTGTTTTGAAGTCCCAGTTATCACATCACTAGTGTTAGAGTCGATTCAACAACTGACCTTTTGACATCCTAATGTCAATCCCTCTCCAATCTCCTGAAATGTGTAGAAAATTTCAAAAATATTCGCTAAACAGGACTTTTCATGAAATTCAGTCATTCATGGCCACGCTGGGCTGCAATCAAAAATAAACGTGGTGACCAAAGCTTTGTGTTTGGCTGTTGATTGTCATTTGGAAATGCATGTTACTCGTTAAAATTGAGAATGGAATTAAACATAAACCTTTCAAAACTTTATAAACAACTCCGATGAAACTTAAACCATTTTTGGTGATTTTACTGCTTTCGGCACTAGCATACAGAATAATATCAGCAATATCAATATTTGATGGCGATTGATGTTTAGGTAGATAATCGCTCACAATGATTAAAAAATATTTCCAGTTGACCCGGATTGCTAACCAGTTGCTTAACTGGCAATGGCACGGGGGCATTTGTTTCCTTTACAAGGTCTAGCCCCTTCCTTCAACCTTCTACTCTTGCTTCCTTCTCTCCGCTTGCTCAAACTACATCTACACTATTTCACCCTTAGATAAGCCAAGAAAAGAGTGAGATAAGATCATCATATCATCCATGGAAATATAGTAAGTACATTCAAAACCAAAAAATCCGTCAATTTTATTCAGCTATCGCAACCGATATCAATTTTTTGCGGTCTACCCGCAAGTCACTTATAGTAATAACATAAAATTGACGGAACCGTCTTACCAGTCAACTTGAAAATCACACGAGAAAAATTTCCCCAGAAATCCCAAACCAAAATGATGTGCTTTTCTAATAATAAAAATTTCTCATTAGAAAAGCGCGAAAATGATCTTACAGAGGGTTTTAAATTTTACTAGAAAAGACATCCTTTTGTACCGCTCTTGAAAGTCTCCCAAAAAAACATTCTTAGCAACTTTGATCTTACAATGTCCATGTATGAGAACAAATCCCCAAAACAGCCAGGTGAATAATCAAACATGGTTTCACGCTACTCTTGCTTAACTACGGTCTAAAACTTCTCAAGCAAGAGTAGCGTGAAACCATGTCTGATACCCATGTATTCTCCTAATTTTCAAGTCCTTAGGAATCGAACGGGTTGGTTACGCAATATTTTATTATCCTTACTTTGATTGGTCGAATGCCTTGCATTTTTAGACATTTTAATCATAATTTAAATTCTGTTACCTAATACCTTACTTCAAATCCAAAACAGGAATTAAGAAGGACTGTTGTTTCCTACAACCTGCTGTGAAGTCCAACCGCTTTCAACCTAATTTTGTCTTCACATGCATGCATCAGCACTACATACATCACATTACTAAAATGCTGGTCTATCAAGTGTAAGTGATGTGGGTAAAAAGTACAATTATTCGTATCTAAAACAGTCATGCATCACTGGACCATTCAACTCATTTCAACTTTTTATCTCAACCTCTAGTCTAGTTTTCCAACTAAATTAAACCGGTATGGTATTTTGAGGCGAGACTGACGGATTTATGGTGAATGTTACGAAATGAAGTCGCACCTTATTATTATCTTCTTTCCCGGTTTTTTGTTATTTCTTGACCACTTACTGACTAGAGTTAGCTCGTAGTTTAAACAACCAAATTGACTTCAATTACCTAGTCATTGTTAGCAGGTATCTTCGGTTCCGTTTTTACGTACACTTACTAAGAGTTCATTGTTGAATTATTTTCATAGAGTTGTTAATATACTGGGCCCGGTTTTTCAAAAGGCGATTATCTTAACCCTGGATTAGTGAAAAGTCTGTGGCTGAAATACTGCTAGCTAATGTAGCAAAGAATGTTTAAGTTTTTCGTTCACATATTATATAAATATGGAAAGGTTTTGTCCTAGAAAGTTTTAACTAGAGTTATCAAACTGAACATAAATAAAGTCTAATAAAGGAACCGATTAAAATTTTAACCCAGGATTAGTGCTAATCGTCCTGTGAACAACCAGGCCCAGGTTGTTTACTCTGCTACCTTGTGATTTAGTGAAAGTTTAACCTCGTTTCATGTGGCTGCAGTATTGAATACGCAGCTGAATTCTTGTCACTCACGTATAATACATGCCCAGATCTTAATATTTTGGAGTCTTCCCTGCAAACCGTTCTTAACTTTAAAATACAAAGCTGTCGTTTTTTATCAATTGTATATTACCGAATATACTTGAAATATAGTTTGGCGAAGATTAAACATAGAGCCGATGTTACGCTTCCGCTTTTGATTTGTTTGGTGGAATTCATTATCACCATATCCACAATTTACAGAGACTAAACACAAGTGCGTGGGCGCCCCCACCCTTCCGGTCTTAATGACCTGTACAGCCAACAAACAGCAGGAAACAATTCTCTGCACATGCATCATTTTTCAAAATTACGCATACGCCTGTCGGTAGTCAGGGGGGTGCCCTTTCCAAAAAAGGGGAATTTGAGGCAATGTTAAGTATAATTCAATCAACCTTGACTTTTCTATACGATTTTTGTTCGTGTATTGCTAACGGTACTTTTAAATATTGGAACAATTTCAGTAGTAAACATTGGAAAACTCCGACGACCAACGGACGTCAAGCTCGTTCTCTCATAAAAACAATTTCTGAGCCCTAGACGGGAATCGAACCCTGCAACCTTCTGATGACCGGGTGATATAATATGATTTCATTCGTGTTTTACTTACTGTGATGGCTTTTGTCAAAATATTATGCTGGGCATAGATATCGATATAGATATAGATATATATTATATAGTAAATATAATAGAATCTATATAATAAATATACAGCCGATTCAGTTAGGGTGGTCCCTTAGAAATCTAAAATATGCGCCCAAAAAGAATCGTGGAAGAGCATGTACAATTCCCTGATTAACAAATTTTTTTTGAAAATTAGCTGTGAGAACAATGTCTAATTTGATGATGAGTTTCAACCTTCTATTTCTTGTATTAACCACCATTAACCGAAAATCGCCCACTCCCATGATACCTCTTGGGCTCATATTTAAGATTTCTTAGGGACAAGCTTAGTTGAATTAGTTAATAAATTTAATTGTATAATTTAATTGTTTAGTTTAATTGTATTAATATATATATATATATAAATGCATATATGAATTATATATATATGTACATATATACACACACATATATATATGTATATAAATTTAATCAAAATAAAAGCTATTCTGCATATAACGCTTCATGGCACTGCCCTTTCTTCAGATACTTAACGGGGTTACATAGCCAGGTTGGTTAATTATCACCTTGGTACGTTTCAGTGATTGTTTGTATTCCAAGTGACATTAATAATAATAATAATGGTAAACAGAACAGGTTCAAATGTCGGGCAATTTTCATGTTTTTATAATAGGATGTTTTTAGTATATTCTTTTTAATTTTTTGTATTCTATATTATCTATACTACATATTCACTTGCAGGGTCCTTCTAGCAATATTTTGGAGAGTAGTCCGCTAAGGAAACATTCAAAACATTAAGAACGTAAGAAAAGAAATAAAAATTAATTCGAGTTCACTGCATGCAAATCAATTAATGCTTTTTTCATTTACATTTTAGGGCTGATCAAATGAACTTAGCTGACTTGAGTCAAGAAAACGTTTTACCTGTGTGAAGATAATTTGCTTTCGGCTGTCCCTATAGCAAAAATAAGCCAATTCTTCTCTTTGCAAATTCATTTTAAGTATCTCTATTCTCTTGAGTTTGGTGTCGAATCCCAAAAACTGAAACAGACGTGTCTCTGTAATCACTGTAATCACCGTGTTCCGGGGATCCTCACATTCCACAGATTCAGAGGTGAAACTTTTACCTAACGCATGTATTCTAGCCAGATAAAAAAAAAGTAACTTAAACTCTGTACATGTCGATTTTGAACAGGGAATTTATCATACGAACTGCGGAGAACGGCCACCGGGTTGAACAATGTAATTGTCCAACCGAATGTGGAATTACATTATTCATAGTTATGCCACCATAACAGATATGCCACGATTCTAGATATGCTAGAAGTAATATGTCATACACGATGAATGTTTGATCTGGTATCCAAACACCGAGAAGTGAATTGAAAAGCGATGTGATAGCCGAGTTTTTTAACCAAAAAATGGATATCAGATGAAACATGACTTTCGAGCATATGATATGGCTTCTTAAACGAATCCGTATTTAAGGAGAAAATCGGGTTTCAACTTGTCGAAATTGTATGCTAATTAAGACCACATATCCAAACTGATTTCTTTTGTGTTTTTCTAATGAATCATTAATGAGTTTGAGAAGACAACATCATAGTTTCGTGGACATCTCGACGAGAAAGAGTAGTGTTGGATAACTAGTGTTGAACGAATTTACCGTTAAACTTTCTTGGAGTTCTGCAGCGACTCCGACATCGCACAATTCTTAATATACGTTGTCAATGACGGTGAAAAGATTTTCGTAGGACCACAGAACACCAATGCTCCCTACGTTTGGAATAAATTTCAATGGTCTGAACACGTTCTCGTGGTTGTCACAGATCAATATTGTTATAATTGTGAAAAGATTAATAATTTCATTTACTCGCTTTCTAACTTCAGTAGACAACAGACAGATGTGGATGATCCCCACTTTTTGGGAATATACTCTCTCCACTCCCCAGGATTTACGCTACAACAGCCGTAAACCCCTACTAATGAACGCCTCCTTCGTTGCAGACCCAATTCCATCAGAAGATTTTTTGTTTTTTTTTTCTTTTTGAATGTCATTCATCAATTGACTGCTCCCACAATATTAGTAAGCCAGCTTGTAGTTTAAAATAATCCCATTATATAAATCAGTTTTCTGTTAGATAACGTTCTGGTAGATCAATATCACCCAAACAAATTTGTCAGCCTCGCCTTTTCTGACTGTCTCGAAGAGCAGTGGTACATAACATAGGGCTGCGTTTGGTGTTAATGAACAGTTAACAGGTAGTCTTGACTACTTTTCAGAACGTATGTGCCCAGGCACTACTCTTGAGACATGTCAGGGAAACTGACGTGTCATGACACAGTTAGGAATGGTTTATGCAATCTGGCTTGTTCGATACGAACCTGTTTCGTGATCCAAGTTGATTAAACGTTTGAAAGACCACTTCAAACGTGTCCACATGCTCCGATTCTTCATAAGAGTTAAAATACTGTCCATTATATCGAGTCGTATCAACTGCGCTTGAAGAGTCAATTATGATTGCTGTACCTGATACTTAAAAATAAAATTTACCTGCTGTTCTGTGGTCATTATTCTTAACACTGACCACGGGAGGCCTCAAGACTCACATTTCGTACCACTCTGTGTTGATCCAGGGTCCATTATAAGTCAGAGCAGTCCATGACAGTGGTGTGGTGGCCTGTTGCCTTCTGGGGAGACCAGACCTTTTTTCGCGCCCCTTCTCAATGACCTGAAAAGATAATGCAAACTAAACGAAGAATTTATTTGGAGAACTGCCTAAAGTCATGCCTGCCTGACTTCGCACCGCTTTCATGCAATCATTCCTTGTGATTGAACGTTTTGGGATTTAGCCATGTGCAGAGACAAATAGCTTGAAAAATACTGCACGTAGCAATGCACGTAGCAAAGAGTACTTTCGCATCTCATATGATAAGGTCCTTTTCTTTTACTTTACATAAAAATAATGGATTTCCAGTAGATATTGAAGTATTCTGCAGTCATTCATGGGAAATATTTTTGTTAAGAAAAAGGAAAAGAATTGTCCAAATTCTCCAAAAAGATCTTGAAACTCAGTTAATTCCTAGACTAAAATAGACCGTAAAAATAAATCACAAGAAAGCGAGGCTAATCATAAAATTGGTAATTTAAATCATAACAGGATTAATCTGACAAAACGAAAGCTCCACAGTCCTAACTATTTCTGCTGAATCCACGTTTTGATGACATTGTTATTGATCTGCATACTCAGACGAATCGTTTCCCAAGGCGAACTGGAAGCTAGGCAGTCTGATGTTTATCAATAGGCGATATTTTAATGTCTTATTGTTAGTGTCGCCGTGAAGAATGTTTTACGTATGGGCTATATAACTTGACCTACGTGTTTAAGAAATTTATCAACGGGAGGGCAAAGTTGGAGAGTAGATATACAGGTTCAATACCGATGTTCAGGTATTAGTAAGTTTAGCAACGAGTCTTTGAGTTGTCCGTCAAACAACAAGAAATGAAGAAAATATATCTAGAAATGTCCATGAATACCTTAATGTGATTGATCAATTATTTATCTGACGGCGCTTATAAAGACAGACTTGAAGAAAATTGGGATACCACAATCACCGACATTCATAACAGGGGGAAAACCTTAGAACTTTTCTCCCGATCTATCGTTAGAAAGGGACCTGAGTTACCACATTTGGGAATATAAACGTTTTCGTATTTGCCCAAACATTTCTGAACGCTGACGTTTCAAAAAAGGAAAAATGTTTCAACCTTTCTTTACGGGAATGATTTAGTCTCATTCCTGAAGTTCAAGATGCATTCTTTTTGTGATGATAAACTCGGCCTTGGCAAAGAAAGTTAAGCCGTATGACATTTCCCTTGACAGACTTAAAGTAAAGACCAGTTTCAAGCATCAAAGTAAGGTTGATCTGAATTTTCCCAAACGTCAACACTAAAGGTGGTGAATATTTACTCTATGAAAGTCATTTGATCTAGATCCAGACTAGATCCTAGTACTTCTGATTAACGAGCTGAAGTCCACACACACTTAAGGCAATGCTCTAAATTGAGAAGAGTTTTCAATTTTTAAAACGAAATGAATTTATTCCTGGAGCGGGCTATTTGATGCCGCGTGATCAACATACCGAAAGACGTTAAACCACTGTATAAAGGATAATTTCGTTCACTTTGAAAAGTTTAGAAATGAAGCGTCTTTGTAACTTCGCGTCCGGTGTGTGAGGACCGCTATCCAAACAAATCTCCCCGGTGGGAGAAGGGTTCATTTAAAGCTTTGTAATTACACGTCAAAGAAAATAGGACTCGTTCTACTTTAATCAAAGTACTTTGAAGTGTTTGTCCAAGTCTTGGAAAGTTGTTTACACCATCACTGACTTTGATCAAAGAACTTTGTTAATATACACCAGCCCTGAGGGCTTAGTGACGTCCTATCACCCTCACTATCATCAAAAAAGCTCTTCAGAATGTCTTGGATTTTTCCACAATAATACTTAGTAAAGGATATTATATCGCATTAGTGTATACACTCAACGATATAAAAACACAGAGATACACAGTACTTATCTAAAAAACATCGCAATGGCGTGCACGTGGCCAACGGTGGGGCTTACCCCAATGAACAAAATTCTACACAGCTGCGCTTTGTACTTGAAGTAGGCCCTTCTTAAGAAGTTTGTATCTGGTTACGTTACTAAAATATTGGTGTACCTGTATGAAACATTCCTTGAGCTCAATTTATAAACAAATACATTAGTGGTATATTCCGACGCTTTCTTCCTTTAGTATGTATACAACACATTCATTTCCTACTGACCTAATTTTTACACGTTAGAGTAGATGCATGTCAGTGTCGTTCACCAAGCCTGTCGCATCACGGTGCAATCACTCTCCGCTTTTTGACGGACATCGTGAATCAGACTATTCATAACATAGATCTTAATATGGCTTTTAACAGTTTTAATGTGTCTGCTATTTCCGTGGGTTTGTTGAGGGTAAATAGCTCCTCATGTAGCCTTTCGTTGACATTTTAAGTATATACGTTGGACTTTATTTCAAATTATGACAAACTTTAATCACTTTAATATTCTAGTGAAAATTTTATTTATTTTCGTGAAATATTCATTTCCCTAGCCATCGTTTTCTGTCATTTTTCTCAACGTTTGTGTTCCCCCCGTTTATCCGCTTTTTTCGTGCTTAAATTCAATTTGTAATCGTATTGGGCGTGGGCCGGAAAACGGATATTGTTACATGAAATACTTCGACATACTTGTTCGAGATGTTATCGGGATGTCTCATTGATCTCGTTGTAGTCGTGAGTTAAGGAAAACGCCGATGTCGTCAAAAACGCAACAATTTTGCATCAACAGGTAATAGCAATAGAAAAATAATTACTTACTATATTTCCTATTGTTAAACATGCAGGCAGTGTCACTTTAAACAGTATACAAAACGGAAAACACGCTCCAACGAACAACATTTTGTAAAAATGATATTTGAGCTATAAAACAAAACGAAAACGATCATAATAATATTTCGACTTTATTTCCAATCATTATTAAACCTGGAAATAACACCTGCTTTGGTTTTTTGCCACTTTTTCCCCGGCTAGAATATCATGTTAACCCACGCAGATGATTAAATGCTCAGATAATCAGACTGAAACTGCACATAATCTGCTTCACAAAGAGGATGGTATGAAGATCGTATCATAATCGTATTGGCGTCGGCTGTCATATCGCAGCTATATTTAGATACGAGACATTCCGATATCCCGTCGTCTTTCTGATCGAGAATCTCCGCGCCTATCGGGACTATCCGGGAGTCCGTCGAGTACATCGGCAAATAATGTAATTGCCAATTCTTAACAACAAAGGTCATGGGGTGGAGATGACATGTTAGAAGTCTTCGTGTTAAGCGGATCAAATTCATGAACAGGGACATTAAATATTCGTACGTTGAAACCAACCATGTAAGCTTTCCATATGGTGCAAGAACATTAATCTTTAAGTTTATCTTTACAAAATGTTGAATGTTAACCATATATTCATAATGAAATAGGAACGGTAAAAGGGATTTGAGTTGTTTGTTAAGTTTTTATCTCTTATCACGTTTCTTAAACGAAGAGTGTCGCAGCTCAGATTACTTCCTAAGTTGTGCGGTAGGTAATAATTTTAGAAACAGTCGAAACTTAGACTAGAAAAAGGTTTAGCCGTTTGATTTACTTAAGCATTTTTTGTCGACAGGATATTAATGCTTCACCAGGTGAAATCAGAAAAACAATCAATTGATAAAAACAAGTCAAGTACCATAAAGACCCTCGTTAGTAAGAATCAAAGTAAACCCGATTACCACATTATCAGAATTAGTTAAGGTTACTTTGCTTGTGATTCAGTCTCAAAGAACATTTTATTGAAGATGAAGATTCCCGAATGGAATAAGGGAGAAAGATAATTGTGTTTGTTGTGATTTGCCGACTAGTATATTCAATTTACCAATCAAGTACCTTCAAACAGCCAATCAAAGAACTAGAATTTGAACCAGATTAGAGGGTCATTGACGTCATTCGAAAGATACAATTACCAAACGGCGCTATTTGATTGGTTCTTTATAAATCAGAACGTATTGTCTGGGTACTTGTCAGTGTCACAATAAGAAAATTGACAGGCGTTAAGTGAGCTTCTACCAAATATGGTGTGATAGAACGGCGCACCCATATCCCACTGTGTCGTAGTCATTATAAAAAGAACGAGAATTCACTCGAAGCGACATCGCCAATTTTACTTGTTTGGGTTTGTTTTATTCGGAAATAACATTAAAGGTGTCACCGTGAAAGACCGTGGTTAGATATTAGACGCTGAAAACAGAGAATGGCTTTGACTGTTCCTGCTGTTCAAGATCAACCACGCAATACGGTGTCGGAAGGTTATCCATTTGCTCAACTTCAGAGCTTAACAAACGTTGTGGCCACGAGATCTCTAAATATGAATACTGGAGTTGGTGAATCGCAGGAAGACTTACAAGTAAGTAACTTGGTGCCATTTATTTCGTATTTGAAGAGAAAGGGCTGATGAATTTCAGTAACAGGAACGAAAACATGTCAATGTGTGTGTAGGAATGTTACTGTGAGTTCGTGTTAAGTCACTTCCATTAGGTTTTAATTTACCTTGATGAACATGCTATTAAAAGGATAAATTTAGGATGACTTGTGTTTTATTTAAATCTGTTTCATTTTATCAATACCATTAACTTCGTGAATTCTTAGTAAGCGAAAGGCGACAGAATACGTGTGGTCAACTGTTCAAGTTAATTTTATGCTGATGAATCACGCTCGGGCGTCTCTTTAGGTGAGGAAACAAAAGGGCACCGAGAACTTAAATCGATATTATTCGAATACTTTAAAAGATGTGTGCACGAAATTTATGTGACATGGTAGAAAAAAATGGTTGTATTGGAGTTAGCCGACATAAAGAGTTTTCCCAACTTATTGTTCAGTGATAATTACAACGAGTAAACATGCGTCAACAATAATTGCCACATCTGCTCCTTGTTCCGCTTTCACCAGCAATAGGAACATCGGCTTTCATAAAAAGCATAGAATACATCCTTTGTACGTTAGCAGAGCACGTTAGTCAGAGTCGGACAGTTTCAACACCAAAAATATCAAGACTTATTCAACGTTGTAATCAATTCACGATTTGAAAGGCGGTATTGTTGTCTTGTGACCATGCCGCAATTAGAAACAAGCCAAAAGTGAAATGAAGCTGTCATACAGAGATAGCAAGTAAGAGATAATCACTTATGAGTCAAAGTCCCAAACTAAAGTGAAACACATTCACTCTTCTGTCTTGCTCACATTCGTTTGGCGGTTTCATTTAAATTTTGTCTTTCCTCTTTTACAATTAAGTACTGCCTACGTATATCACAATATTTACACGATACTCATCTTTATATTTCTTTCATTTGTAGCAAACGAGAACCGAAATGGAAAGGTATTTACAAGCCGTTCCTTCGCCTATCAGTCCTTTTTCGTTTCCAAGTTGTAGACGAAAGTTTCGACGGGAAAGCGCTAACGTAGTCAACGAATTCTTTAGCTTCGACAACTCGGTTAAAGTCGAAGAAGTAAAAGAACGAGAACTTAAAGACAGCGTATTTTTGAATTTAGGTGACTACGACAAACTGTTGTCATCCCAAGATCTTACCAATACAACAATGGACATCAATCTAACTCAATTTCGTCCACCACAGATCAGAAACTACACCGTAGTATATCCGCCAACTCCACCAAGTTCTAATCCAGGATCGCCTGAAAATGCAATCCCTCGACAACCAATGCTTATGCATGCACCTCCACCATATACCACAGTGTCTTCTAATCGACGAACAAACACGCCCGAGTTACAGCGTCGAAGAATTCATCATTGCGATCATCCGGGGTGTAATAAGGTCTACACTAAGAGCTCGCATTTGAAAGCCCATCAGCGAACCCATACTGGTGAAAAACCGTACAAATGCACTTGGGAAGGTTGTACATGGAGGTTCGCACGCTCAGATGAACTTACGCGCCATTATCGAAAACATACTGGTGCAAAACCTTTCAAATGTCAACATTGTGAGCGAGCGTTCAGTAGGTCAGACCATCTGGCATTGCATATGAAAAGACACACTCAGTGAGGTGCAATTCGTCAGCGTCGAATTCAGTGGATAGTTGTTGAAGGAGTCTTGATCGTTTGGTTTATCTTAAAGATTATTGAAATTCATCCGTTGTTCGCTGTTATCGAACGTGTTCAAACTGTTGAATTGAGTTGCAAAATAACTTTTAAATTCTTTAGACAACCAGTTGAAAATTTTTGAACTTCTAGTGAAGCAATAAAATCGAAGTTGGTTATATTTTTCTATAGTAAACATAGTTTTAAAGTGTAAAATATCAAAAAGTAATGCCAATATTTATTGTTCCTATTTTATTAAGATATGTGATTGTAAATTCGTCTACCAAATAGAATTTAAATGGAATTCCCTTTGAGTTTGCCTTGACCGTCACCTTGTAGTATTCTCGTCATTAGATCCCATTGTATGTTTGGAAGCCTGAGACAAATTTGGTCAGTGTGTCGGCGCTGTTTATTTGAGTTCTGAATATTTGAATTTCAAGTTCGAAAATGTGTTCGTATTTGCGGGAAAGAATCAACTTGCCAAACTAACTTCGCTCAGAAATGTGTAAAAAGTCTAGGAAAATGGCCGTTTGAAAAGAAACACTCAAGACTTTCTTAGGGTTGTATTTTTATTCACGGCCAGACAACTTGCACTAAAAAGCTTTTGTATCTACGAACGACCTACCGGGGAAAAAGCCTTTTCATTTTATGTCGTGGCTAAATAATACTTCGTTGAGGATGTTTTTTGAAGCGAATCTTAAACATCAAAACAACCGGCTGCAGCCTACATTGAGTAGTTCTATAATATGGTTGTCTGAAGGGGTAAGAGGATCGCGCAAGTTCCTCCGACAGAGTAGTCTTGACTCTAACGAGTTTCAAGTTGGTCACGTGGATCTGCAACAAGTACATCTCTTCTGACTATTTGTGGTAGGACGAACGATTTTGGAGGTGCAAAGCTTCATGTTTTGCTTTCTAACCGCGGTCATTGAACAGTTGCGAGATTGAGGTGAGAGTAAACCTCTAAGAGTATATACCAGTCCAGCTGATGCCAGCCCCATGCAAAAGCGTAAAGGGCGTGTTCAGTGATGCATAATTACAAGTTGTTTTTCCCGAAGCAACTGGGCAAAAACGTAAAAATTCTTCCACTTGAAACGGTGGAATCTTAAATACCCTAAAGAGGCCATTCTGTGAACCATAAAACACTTTGACAGACTCGAAAATCAAGTTAGAATCATGTTGGTTCTTGTAGCTGGTAGTTATTTAAAATTTTAATTCAAGAGTTCTTAAAAATCAGAGGAGCAAAATAACGTAAACAACTTCATATTTCCACATGTTATTTCACTTCCGTTTATGGTAATGAAAAACAGCAAGGTGTCAACGTAATGCACCTACGTTCCTAGCCGCCCCTGAATCCTACCCTACCCCGAACTCAATGCAAATTGCTATTCCAAAGTTCAGCTTTACTCCTACCCCAACCTTCCCCTACGTACCCCAAGGTTCACTACGCTAGCCACAACCCTACACCAATGTGAAGAAGGCCATGTTGACCCATGACTGTGAAAGCCGTCGATTGCCAGTCCTGTGTCACAGGGAATGAATGACTGTCAGCGATGAGCAATCCTAGATAACTCATCCCTAGTAACGAATGACCCAGATATCAATGACACCAGCAGACCACAGGTGAGCTCTATTATATAACTGGAGAGAGACGTTTCGGCCTTCCGGGGAAGCCGAACATGGCGGACATTGAGGTGATTTTTGAACGTCAGTTTCGGGGCCCCTGGGCGGTTTTGTACGTCGAGTTGACGTGCAAAACAATGGCAAAACCGCGTAGAGATCTTAAATTGACATGCAAAATTAGCCTCCATGTCTACCATGTTTGGCTTCACATTCAGCCTGGCCGATAAACTAGAGTTCTCTCCAGTCATATACAGAGCTCACTGTAGACCACTTGCACTGAATCCCCCGTTAGAGGAAAAATGCTCACAAGCAAAAGATTTTGCATCAATTTATCTGTTGAACGTCGGAACTTTTAAGCTGTCCTCCAAATATGGTTGATTAATTAGCATATTGTAAGTAGTCGAAAGGAAACTGGAAAATAACACACTCAAATCCAAACCTTAATCCTTAATCCTTAGTCTTAACATCAATCCTAACCCTAATCCTAACTTTAACATTGTTGGTCATGTAAGTCATTCATCGCTGACGCAGGGTTGTCGTCAAGTCGAGTTCATTCCAGTCAAAATCCAAATCCCCAAAGTAAGTCCAAGTCCCGATAATATTGTTTTAATTGCATATAAAAGATGAAAAGTCGCAAAAAGCAAAATGATATTATTAAATAAAAGTAAATTAAATATTTACACTTACTCATTTTTACCCACAAGTCTTTTGTACTAAAGTCGTAAAAACTGTAAGTAAAACTGTAAGTCCGCTAAAGGTCGGTTCATGTCCGGACTCGAGTATTACGACACTGCCCTAGGGTACACACGTAAAAATCTCACGTTTTGTTACAGGCTTGTTGGTTCAACAATCCTATAACAACATTTTCATCATGATAGGACAGGATTGGCTAAAATAACAACATTGTTCAGTCACGTTTCAGCATGGTGTTACAGCTTGGCAACTCAACACTGGTTGTTCACGTATGTTAGAACAAGCAAAACCCAGCTTGATACAACAATAACGAACTTGGTTGTTTCACCTTTGTTACTTCGTCATGCCCGAACTGCATGTTCTACCATGTATGAATAACAACGTTGATTTATCATGCTTGTTTTTTTTTACTCTCCCAGGTTCAAACCATTTACTTTAATGCTTGTTTTATGCTGCTCAACCAGATATAAGCAATGTTGTCAATTGCATAATATTGTTCATGTCTGTTCAATTCATGTTATTAGACTATTAGTGGGCAACATGTGAAAGTTTTCGACACCTTCACGAGAAACCACGCCAGAACGAACATTAGCGGATTGAAGAAATGCTGCTGTTGCCACTTTCACATGTGCATAAAAAATACCAAAAATTCTCGATTCAACGAACAAAAATAGTATTGATTACAAGCCCGAAAACGTGCTGGCGGAACAACCATATTCTTGCTTGTTATTCCATCGCCCTGAAACAACCCAGGTTATCGAGCGCGATTAACATTGTTGCAACAACGTTGTTCAAGTCTGTTCATTTATCAAGCCATGAACAGCCTTGTTGAACAACCAAGAACAAGCCTGTCCGGACACCCATGTTCAAGCTGCTCAGCTCAACATTGTTCAAGCCTGTAACAGGCAAAAACAAGCTGTGCGTTTTTACGCGTGTAGGTAAGCAGTAAAATTTTGGATTAGTCCCACTGAGTACCTGATAGTTGAGTTTAACGTGATCTCGGGGTCACTTATCCCCACGACACAGGCAACTGCCTGTCCAATATTTTTTGGGATCGATAAAAACCATTACTAGGAGCATTATTTAACAGGCTTTCTGCTCTGTGTTTAAGTAAAAAACCATTACTGATAAAGACAAACTAGTGGAAAATCTTGACGATCAAACTGTGGAACACGATAGACTCAGAAAATACAAACCTCAAAATACAAATTATAGTCAACTCGTCGATTAACAAAGCCTCCTGCCCTACGATCCTTATTCATAAAGTAAAACCTAAGTGCAATAAAATATAGCTAGTTTCCAGCGAGTTTGACCCTTTACCTCCGCCTCAACTTCTATTTCCACGTGCACCACTACCGTCGTCTCTTATCTCAATCCACACCCCTTACATAGGAGCCAATTGCCATATTGAATACAATGGATCTGATTGGTTGTAGTTTGCCTGTCATTTTCTAAATTAACTATGCCGGTTTTGAACAGGTCGGCAAGGGCAGGAGATTCCTCAAAGTATGAGCGAAGTCAATGGATTCAATCAATCACGAGCAGGGAGACCTGCGGCAGCAGGTGCTGTGCTGATCGTTAACTCATTACAGTCCGAGGAAATTGAAAAAACGATTGAAAAACTCCGTGACATATTACGTGCGCGAAAAAGCCCTTTTCTGATTCAATTATCTGAAAAAAATGTACTTTCGAGTTGAATAGCAAGTAGGTGAAAATTCCAAAAGATCTCACAGTACACTCAGGAGTCGGACTGGATAGAGTTAAAGCTAACTTTGAGCGGGTACAGCTGACAAGTATCAGCTGCTGTGGTAAAGTGGTCACCACGTTCAACCTTGAGAGAGAAGACCTGACAAGTACCAACTGTGGTGAAGTGATAACCACTGCCAAACTCAAGCAAGGATACTATACTAGTACCAGCTGTATTGAAATAATCGCCACAGTTAAAACCAAGCGAGCGGGGTGACCTGACAAGTACCAACTGCTGTGTTAAAGTAATCTTGATGTCAGTAGCTTTTCATCGGTTAACGTTTCAATAGTAAATGGACGTAAAAAGGAGTGAGACTAGAGGCACCTCATGCAAGATTCAAAAATGCTGTAATGCTAACAATATTACCATGTCATACCTGCCAAGTACAAATGAAAGGTTGGACGATGTACACTTCTTCCTAATATACCACAACCAACGCAAATTTCGAAGCAGGTAGAACACCTCGAGTGTTGGTTAAATACAACAACATGGAAGTAAAATTGAGGACTCAATTTTTTAGCATATATTTTTTTGCACTTTCCTACAAATTATTTTGTTCTTCCTTCCCTGAATGTATACTTCTGTCAGAACTAATCTTTTCGTTTTCTTAGGCGAATTTTTTTATGTTCTTTCATCTGCATATTTTCTTCATTATAACATTCACATACCCTTTACAATATAAATTTCCTTTTGGACGTTTTTTCCATTCCAACTTTTATACATTTCTGCTATACCATAGATATTTCATTTAAAACAGTCTCGTTTGGCATGCCATTCACACAGTCAACAAATGTGAGATCGAGTTTGGGATTGAGCTGGGTGACTACTTCGGCAGACGGTAGTTGGTGAGAATGGATGGTAGTGCACCTGCCTCTCACCTTTGTGACTTGATTTCGATTCTGGTTCCGTTCAGTTTTCTGATTCAAGTTAGCTTTTGGTCACATGTGAGCAGAGTGTTGTCCAGTTTGACTCTACCATGCATCGCAGGTTTTCTCCGGGTACTCCGGTTTCCCTCTGTAGTAACACCGGACCTTTGAGGGATGGCCCTTACTCGACCTCTCGGGAGAACAGCATAGTTTAGCTGATATGGTTATCCAGTATAAATAAAAGAACTTTAACTGGACTGATGAGAAATGGTCCTTATTGAATCTCTGGGGAGAATGACTTAGGCAGCTAATAGGGATAGCCAGTAAGATACAAGTTCACGGCAACCAGGTGAAATTTCCGACATACCAAACGCTACTCTGGTTTGTAAATATTATG
>JBAHVQ010000463.1:548092-561813 GCA_036872915.1 Nanipora kamurai | reverse complement strand
TTTCTAATGATGTCATCACTCAACTGTAAATATAAAATGATCGCTGTTATTTAATTCTAGTCACTTGGTCTGATGATCAATTTTTAATAAATTCGAAATATAACCATTTAAACATTCTCTCTTGTTTTTTGACTCATATCTTGAGTTTTACAAGTCATATAAGTCTTACGCACCGCGTTCATTTAACCTCCCAAAAAGTTTTTGGGAGGAAACTTGGGCGAAACAAACACCAGCTTATGCACTGATTTGACTTGCTTCTGTCTTCATGTTTAGCAAATACACGTTTCTGTTCCCCAGGTTGACTGATCATCGTTGAGACGATTCCCTAGTTTTGCTTAAATCACCATAGAAAAATCACTTTTGCAACTTATATTTTACTTTTGTCGATGTATGCTTCAACACAGAACGAGCGCATAGGTGGAGGCTGAGTATCTCAGTCATTTATTATTCAAAATACAGCAACAATCTTATTGGCTGGCATTGGATGCCGAATTTATTTGCATTTCCTACTACTACTACTAATAATAAACTACAGTAATATCTTATCCACGAGGTTAAAATATTCATGGCTTATACGCGCAATTTACTTCTTTTCACTTAACGAGTACTTTTCTACAAAGTTTTTTAGCCTCTAAATTGACCTTTGGTAGATAACTGAAAAATGTAAAGACTTGAATCAACGTCAAATTTTGAGCCATGTTTATTGTTAACGAACTTGTCATGCTTTAATACACTAGAATGAATTCTACGCGGGGGATTCTCTCTTTTATGTGCTTGTTCCGTGTTTAAAAGAACATGTCTGTGAATATGAAAAAAGACATTTCTGAATCACATTAATGCATGTCAGTAGTTTTTAGTTCCTTAAAATATCATGTTTTCTTGTATATAATTACTGGATATTTTGGTTAAGAAGTTCGATAACGGTTGTGCAATTGTGATTTTTGCTTTAACTAGTAACTTGGTCTAAATACTGACATTTTGGGAAAAAGGCGGTAGATTATGCTTGTCATATCTTCTAAACGAGTTCGGTGACCCCATCTTTTTTGGGTCGTTTTTTGTTGTGAGCATATCATAAACTTTTAGCCAGAGAAGTTTATGCAAATTCTCACTTGGGAGACAATTACTGAGGAATCACCTTAAACATAGCAAGTGACTTTCTGGTCGTTGCTTGGTTTTCGTGCTAAACATTCAACTGAATATGCTATTGTAAGCATAATCGACGAAATCCAAAAAGCAATAGATGAACGAGATTATTGTTGTGCAATATTTTTAGATTTTAGTAAGGCATTTGATACAGTCAACCATGCCATTTTATTAAGGAAATTGAAACATTACGGCATCAGAGGTATGGCTGGGAGCTGGTTTAACTCATATCTTAATTATCGACAGCAAGCAGTCACTATTAATAATACAATATCAGCCCCAGCAATTATCTCATGCGGTGTCCCTCAAGGATCAGTTCTTGGCCCATTATTATTTCTTCTATACATAAATGATTTTCATCTTTGTTCTAACCTTTTTAAATTTCATTTATTTGCTGATGATGCAAATTTGTTTTATAAGCACAATAACATTAGGAAGTTACAAGTAAATATAAATAGAGAATTAATAAAAGTACACGACTGGGTATGTGCAAACGAACTTTCGTTAAATATAGAAAAATCCAATTTTGTCTTTTTCACCCTCCTCAAAGAAAAATAAATACACATTTTCAATTAATTATTAATTCTGAACTGTTGCGACTGGATGACTGTATGAAATACCTTGGTATTTACGTTGATCAAAATTTAAATTGGAAATCCCATATTGAGCATATAGCAAAAAAGATAAAGAGAAATATAGGAATTTTATCTAAACTCCGTTATTATGTTGACATAAAGATCCTCATCAATCTTTACTACGCTTTAATCTATCCTCTGTTTATGTATGGAGTGATCGCATGGGGTTCTACATACCAATCGAATCTTCAATTACTTTCTGTACTTCAAAAAAAGGCTTTGCGAATAATGACGTTCTCCAAGTTTGATGAACATTCAAGTCCTTTCTTTAAACAGTTAAAAATTATTAAATTATTTGATCTAATTAAAATTCAAATTGCCGTCCTTATGATGAAATTTCATAATCATCAATTACCCGCTATTTTCAATACTCTGTTTATCCCAGTAAATCGTGTCCATAATAATAATACACGAGCTGCTGCAAAACAGTTTTATTGTCTCCCAAAAGCGAGAACAAACTACGGTTTGTTTAACAATAGGTTTCAAGGCCCAAAAGTATGGAATTCAATTCAAGATGAAATAAAAATATCTACGTCAATAAAACAATTCCAAAAAATACTAAAAGAAGACTTTTTAAATGAATATTAACCAATATTAAAAACTAATTTAATGTAGATATGCTTTCGCTAAAAGATTAGACTGCTCCTATCAACACTGCTTATTTTTGAATAATTATTATCTAATAATGTCTGTTTGACAATTTGTCACTAAATATGTAATATTTTATGACCTTTTCCATATGGCTTCTTGGCATTTTTAGCTATTTGGTTATTTCAAGAAGCCGCTACCTTATAAATTATGATCTGTTGGTATTAACTTTACACAATTGTAACTTAATAGGGTAAATAATAAATTCTTGTCTTGTCTTGTCTTTTATTTCTCATACGTCATTAGTTAATTTTTATCACACGATTCCTTTTAGTATAGAAACTAGTCTAGTTGACAGTCCTGTTTTAGGACACGTTTCACTCTCTGAAGAAGACCCTTTGCTCGAAACGTCAGAATTTTTCAACATAAGTTTGGTAGTCTACCAACGTTTTAACTGTCTGCGCTGGTTTATTTACTGACTACGAAGAATCCTATACTTTTACTAGGTCTAATTTAGAGAGGCCCGAATATACACTATCTGTTTTAACGAACAGTATTTAATTCATATACCATGTATAGTTTGTGGAACACCACGTTTTATTTTTAGCATGAAAATAAAACGAGGTGTTCCACAAACTATACATAGTATATCAATTATCACCATGCAAAACTTTAAAGGACTGAGTATTTAATTCGATAAAAACATGAAAAAGCATTTTTGAAATTCTCAGTTCACTGTAAGAATTCTTGGCATATTTTTTATCATTCATGGGAGCCTACAACCTATAAATCAAAACAAATAGCCTGCTTATTCTGCCACCTACTACTCATTTAACATAATGCCGATCAAGGTTTTCTTCGACTTTGGTGAATATAAGATTCCATGAAAGCTTCTGCAAGATAGACCTTACCTTTAAAGTAGCAAATACGTAAGGCAGTCTTCGTTTCAACGGTCCTGTCCACCAGAACCTAAAGAAACCGCGCATCACACACGTGTTAATGTGAGATTACAAGATCCCAACTTTAAGTTCTCCTTATATGCACCAAATAAAACCGCTGGAAACCTTCCAGAAAAAAAAGGTAGTGGCTAAAATAATGGTGCCTACATAAATCAACACTCATAGCTTTGTTTTAGAGTTAATATTTTGAATTTCGTACATAACCAGTCCACGAGGACCAGGTAACATTTAGAGTAAAAACAAGGATTGCATCTGGTCATTTTGGGTCAGTGTGAAAAATTTTTGAAGTAAAAAATTTATTATACAAAATAAAACTGCCTAGCGAAAAAAAAAATCACTCTAATTACAACATTGATGATGAAAAACAATAACAAGGAAAAGAATAACTATCACAACAACAACAGTACTCTTCTTAAAAAAAGAAGTACGCTTAAAGTAAATTGTCCCATTACTTTGCTTGCGAGGTGGTAAAAAAGAAGAATAAAATTATTAGTGGATATCACTTGGATTTGACTTAGTGATTTGAATTGGATAATTGGATCTGAGACAAGGATTCCCAAATAAAGTTGAGATATCCTTGGCAAGTAGTTACATGATATAAAATTACCACAATCAAATTATACAGAGGGAAAATTTTCAAAAGCTGAGTAAACTTTCAGAGTCTAAAAATCAATTTTCAACCACAAACATACATTAAATGTGCAAATGTAATGAATTAAAAAACCTTCTAATTCCAGTGATTTGTAATGGTGGTACTGTAAAGTCATTCCATTGAGTTTCACTTGTTTAAAGGAATGGACTTTGTACGCAAAGGAAAATTATAATCGAGAGGTGTTTTGATAGTAGATGCTACACCTTCATCTGAAGTTTTTCAACTTTCATCCATATTTTCTCTGAAAATATGAGTTTTAACGGGGAGGTGAAACACTCATATCTCAACACACTTTAAAGTTCGTTAAAAAATGAGGGCGATAACTTGGCTTTGAATTGTCGTAATCCAACTGTATAAAAATTCCATTTAAATGCTAACTGCAAATACCCTTAACATTTTCCCTCCATAATTTTCACATGATAGGCATATAAAGGGCATATGAAGTGAAAAAATGTTTTCGGAAGAAACTCTTTCATTTGAAAGAACGTTTAAAACAATAAAGAGTGGTCTGTATAGCTCTTCCATATCTCATTTGGTTGTTGAGATGTTAAGATTTACTTCATATGTAAATGATACCACCGCATACGTCACACTGCATAATGACTTGGAAATGAAATTACTCGAAAAGTTGTATGTTTATTGTCGCAGGATGCATAGTGGCACTTGCACAGTCATAACTTAGTTCGTTGGAGAACTTTAGTGATAATCTTCCTTCTACACCAACTCATTACGCATTATGACGTACGTGGTAGGGTTATTGATACATATCAAATAAATCTCAATATTTAGGGCATGTTTATATGGAGGCGAGTTACCCGGCAAGCCGAGTTATTTGGAGAAAGCGAGATCCCGGCTACAACAGGAAATTAATGGCTTTCCCGGTTGACTGTTTATATGGCACAAGCGGGTAACTCGCCTTGCCGAGATCTCGGCGAAAAGAGCCGGGATCTCGCCCAACCGAGATGGATAATATTTTGCCATATAAACACTTTGCCCGGGTAACTCGGCAGGCCGTGATGGAAGTTTGTCGGCAGCGCATGCATGTTTTCCCTTCCTAGAGCATGAAAATAACACACAGGGATATGTAAACCATTAGATAAGCTTGTATGAATTTCTGGGGTTCCATTTTTTACTTTTACGACAGTATAATATCGTTTTGAAAAGAGTTGAATGAATTTTATATTTTGGCGTCCTTTAGCGCCAAGGTTAAGGAATTCATGTAATCACAGTGTATAAGAACCAAAGACGGGTAACTCGGTTCCATATAAACAGACCGCTTCTTTGGCCCGCCAAAGCGAGTAACTCGGTTTTCCGGGCAACTCGCCTCCACATAAACAGGCCCTAAGAAGGAAGTGGGATATGGAAAAACCGTAAAGAACAATTTGTACAATTTCTAAAGTTTATTTTTATTGGAAGAGTTTCTTTCAAACGTATGTTTTTAATTTCATGTACCCTTTATGCAAAAATACCCCTCCAGACGTCAATAATCAAAAGACTCGTTTGTCCAAAATTTGAGCTCTTCAGTACCGAAAACGCACCTGTTATTCTCCTTTGCATCTCGTAAGGCCCCCCATTCAATATGATCCACAGCGTAAGTTGGTCTGCCTACTGAAGACTAATAATAGAACGGGCGTACATTATATATTAGAATAGTCCATAGAAGTGGTGGTAATGAGTGACCAATCAGTCATGCATATCGCCATAGCTATATTAACGAAGTTTAAAAATGCAGCATCACAAAGTGTCAGAACCATACGCTGCTGGGACTAGTGGGAAAAATGCAACTCTAGCGCGTCCGGCGGGGAATCAAACCCGTGATCCTGCGAATCTTGTGCAGTGCTCTACCAGCTGAGCCACAAAGGTCGTTCTCGAGAGGGCGGCCATAATGTCGAGAAAGTGTAGCGTATCTTTAGTTAGGAAGGTCGCGTGTTCTGAATTTAGATGTTTGACAAAGGCAAGTCTGAGGAAAATAAATTTGGGCCGCTAGTGTTTTTGATGAATTAATTCCTCCCCGAAGACGCTTTTTGCACGATTCTATATTTTTCATTAAAGTGTATTAAAATATAAAATGTACGGGTTTCTCAACGTCGATCGTCGCTAGCTGGGCCAGATCTAAATTTCTGAGATGAAGCTTCTGAGAACTCAAACCATGGATACAAATGGGAGTTAAAGTCTTTATTTTAGAATGGTTCTTCGGCAATCTCACGTGTTCTGCACACTATTTCACGCAATAGTGTAAACAGGCTAAATATTCAAAGCTACAGAAAGTCTCCTGTTGAACGTTTTTTTATACCCATTTTGTTTTAACTCGTGTAGGAGACGCTTTTGTTTGGTAAATTTATTTTCGCATGACACCCTACAACCTGTTACCCGTTGAAGAACGTGAGCGTGCAATAATTTTTAGAGGAAACGTTGCAATTTTGCTCACTCGCGAATGAGAAGACTATGATAAAGTAAATTAAGAAATGTTTCTCGCTAGCACACCTTATCAGACCGGATGATACAAAATTATCGCTGTGGTTAAGGAAATCACGAACATTTAATGCCCTGCAATCTTAATGTTGCCCTTGATCCCATCCCGGCAAATATCGAGATTTTCAGGAATAAATAACAATAATAGTCTTTATTAGCTACTCAAAACTCCCTCTAAGTTTGTTAAAAGCTTTAATTAATTAAGTTTAAAATTAAAAAAAAGATTGAAAACTTCAGTTAATTAGATATCACTCCTTCCCTCAGAAGCAGTCATTAAGTATATTTAACTGTATATTAAGTATATTTAATTACCTAAAGAAAGATAGTATTATTAATTAAAAATCAATCTGGTTTCAGAGAGGTTTCAACATCTTATTCCTTATTAGCCATTAGCAGTTCATGGTTTATTAACATGGATTTAGGAATCGTTAATGGAATTTTGTTTCTTAATCTTACAAAGGCCTGCGAGGAAGGCATTCCTGATGATGAAGATGAAAAATTCGAAACGTCGAATAAATTAAATATGATGATGTAATTGCTACTCCGAGTGACGAACCATACCGGACAAGTAGAGAAAACTCTACTTGGCCCGGCAGGGATTTGAACCCGCGACCTTCGAACCCGCGAAGGGCCATTTAATATCAAATTAAATATGTTATCGATTTTTGGAGTTACCGTTGTTGTGTATTTTAACTGTGGGATATTTGTATTAATTTAACACGACCCCATGAAAAGCAACCTTTTTCTTAACTTATGTAACTGATGCTTGGTAGGTCATTGGGTCAAAATAGATAACTAAATTAATTAAATAGATAAATAAATAAATAAATAAATAAATAAATAAATAAATAAATAAATAAATAAATAAAATCCCGAGTCATAACACATCGACAGTATCGGATTAAGGAAAACGTGCTAGTCGTTTGAGAGACAGAAAATAGTTTTACTCCCTTGTTGAATTTTTTGGACAGTTACAACTGTCAAGGAAACTGGCGTTTTACAGATATAAGGGAATTCACAACAGCATTTACTCCCGCAAACGTTTTTCATGATCAGAAACGCTTTGATACTAAGTTTACACACCTTTATTTCCAGAACACTGACATCCTTTGTTTTCCATTCTAAAATATTCATAGCTGCCTTCGCTATTTTTCTATAAGACAGCACAAAATAATGGAGCGTTTAGGAAAAAGCCATGAGCGTTTGGGAACAGAAAATGCATTTTACTCTGATGTTTGAGATACTGGTCCAAATTATTAATGTCCATCAGTGAAAGTGGTGGGATATAAAGGGACTGTGGGTATGATGACGACCCAAATAGAGTAATTAAAACTAGTTCAACGGGTAAGAGATCACTGTGTTACCAATTGCATAGGGCAAACCTTTACCTATAAGAAAAACTAACGTTAGCAACGAGCTTCCCACGATAGTGTTACTGACACAACGTAGCCACTTAAACAAGGTCAGTGAGATTGAAAAAAAATGGGGGAAAAGATTACAGTTTAAACATTTCAAATTGATCAATTTAAAATGTTTAAACGTGATGATAAAGAATGCTCAAATAGACGAAAACAGTTACCTTGCCTGGCAGCTTCGCATTCTTTAATAAGTAGCTTTCTCCACCAAACTGCACTAGAAACGATAAAATCAAGCTTTTGGACTACGCGTCCACCAACAGGGTAAAATTGTCACAAGCTGAATCTTTCGTTGAAATACTATTTACTAGTGGAAGATTAAGCTTGTAGTCCGAAGACTTTGTTTTATCTTTTTTAGGGTCGTTTGCTATAGAGAAACATACTTATTAAAGAATACAGATACAGTAAGTAATTCCAACAGACTGCATTTCTGATGTCCTTAAAACCCTTCTTAAGTAGTAGCCATTCACCGGCGATGATTCTTTTGCAAACATTTCTTGACTGTTTCATGAGTGACTGGATGAATAGATACATCTGCCTGAGTTTTCAATGAGCAGATTAGTGTCCTTAACCAGTTGACGTTTTTCAACCGCGGACGTGGGTTGGAAATGAACTTAACATTCTCACTTGTCACTGCTCACGCGCGAGCATCCGCCCTGTCGACCACGGACACCAAAACGCTTTCTTTCAGGCTCTGGAGAAAACTGCTGTGGCAAACACAGGGTAAGTACTAGTTTCAATTGTCAGACGACTAGTGGACGTTCGTCAAGCTCGTTCTACGTCCGTTAGTCATCTGATATTTAACAAGCTCTCACGTGAACCAAGCTCGTATTCAACATTAAGAGTTTCAATTGTATTTATTTTGTTATCGCACTTGCCTCACAAAGCTACCAGAAGTTTAGATAAGGACTTTCTATCAAGGTTTGAGAAAAACTTCTACTTATCTTTTATAAACAACAGTATCATGGAATGGAGTAAACTCCATGATGTGTACCTCTGCAGAGAAATTCTGACTGTAAATTTAATAACAATCAAAAAGAAAACGACGCAACGAGTACAGATGTGGGAGAAAATTACAAATAACTTGTGTGCTTATGATCATTCCATGTTTTCTGTAACAAAACGAGCTGTGCGCGACAGATATGCCGTAATCTCTTCGAAATATCGAAAAACGGTGAACTCTGAGGGAAAAGCATCAGGCATATCACCAGAAGAGCAGAGTGAACTCGATTCATTACTGGAGGACTTAATTGAAAGAGAGATTATAGCAGAGGAAGAAGTTCGAAAGAGTCAAGGAGGTCAGGGTCAGAGGTTGTCGAGTTCGTAAGACACTAAAGTGAACAAGAAACGAGACTGAAAGAACTGGAAATTGAATCCAGAAGACAACAAGAATCTCAAACGGTCACGAGTGAAAATGCGTTTAAAAGACACGAGTCATTTATGCATATGATGATTTAACAACAACAGCAACAACAACAGGCAGCCAACTTCCAAGCCATGATGGCACTGCAAAATCAAGCACTGGTCACCCTTATGCAAATCCTGAAATAACGGTCAAAATTGCCTGGACAAAATGAAATTTGATGGGACATATTTTTTTTTATTAGACTTCCTCTTGATAACCACGCTGCCTCGAGCCCGCATTCTTTGCGATATGCTGAGCTCAGGTCCAGTCCCATTGAAGAAAACTGATCGCACTGTTTTTCACAAGTAAATTTGTCCGGACAAATTTTCCGACCAATCGAACATTTGGTCGGACAAACTGTAATTTGGTGGGAAATCGTCCGATGTCCGACCGTTATTTCGGGCTCTGTTATGACTCAAATCATGAAGAAATAATTCGTGTTATTGTGGGGTTAAGAAAGAATGATCAATGAAAATGTTTCATACCGATGGTTGACGAACTTGTGTATTAACAAACATAAAATTCACATAATTATATTCAAAGAATATTTGGCATTGATACTCACTAACATGAAATGATATGTATATTTGACACTCGAAAATTTTCCTTCACATAATTATAGACGACTATTAATGCTCCATTTCTTGAGCTTATTTTATATTTGATTAATAACTTACTCATTTAAATGTTGTGCTGACTAAAACGATTGTCGGTGAAAGATTATGGAAGAGAGTATAAAGGTAGAGAGACCCAGTGTTGTTTCAGTGTTAATTTTTTTTCTTAAAGACAGTATTTAAATGGTACGGTGTTCATAATTTCGACAGTTTCTTATCATTAAAGTGTAAAGAGAACAGTTTATTTATATATTATCAATGTATATAATCTGTATACTGAGGAGCTCTATCACTTTATAGCTGATCATCATCCTGTTTCTACATGTTTAATTTTGATCGCTTTGAATGGCTTTAAACAGTTCCATGTACCATTGCATTGAATAACGCTTTACATTTTTATTGATACTGTATATAGACTGCATATTATTACTTGCTTGGGAGTAAAAGTGGTTATGGTTCAGTAATTGAAGTGTACAGATCATAAGTGAATGACAGAATTTATTCAAAATTGACCAACACTGATATTTATCTCCTTAAGTTTATAAACAGTGGTCTGTAAAGTTTGTAAGTTGTTCATGGGAGTCAGAGTTAATTTTTCGAATAAATATCTTAAATTTTGATGAGTAATATGGCTCAATGTAAATCACATAACTTGAAATATCAAGTATCCATACATCCTAGCTATTTCAGGATAGCATATTGTGTTTTGCTTTTTCACATGACATCATTTATTTTTGTAATGAGAGGCAATGTCAGTCATTTTTTAATAAGATAAATGAGTGAAGTGAAGAATGAAGCTGAAGTGAAAACCACTTTGCTTCAAAGTAATATGAAGATTAAGAAAAATTAAGAGAAATATTTCTGAATACTTGGTGGTTCCAGATTGAAAAATTTCCAGGTTTATTACCATAGAGGAAAGTGAGAGTACTCTGCAATAGCGAACCGCAAGTTGACTATAGCTCATGAGAAAAGGACAAGCTAAATTAAACATTGTAATTAAATAAATGCTCCTTCTGCCACATTTTTAAACAACTCAGCAATGGCACATTCTTGACTGTTTAATATAGTGTAGCATAATCAAGGTCCTCACCTTACTTCTTCACAAGTTGTATTATCTACAACACTATTATAACTGCGATTATTTCTACCAAGTGGAATTACTCCGATGGGAATTTTGGAAATTTTTTCCTGCCAAGAAAACAACACGGTTATATTAGCGGCTTAGAAGATTCAGTATACAAAAAAGACAATATTTCAACATCAGTAGGATTACTGAAGTGACCAATTGCAGCTAGAAGCCGTTAAGGTTTAGTAGAGATACTTACAGTTGAGTTACGTTTGGTCGTTTAGGCTCAGGAAAAAAATCTGCAGGCCGGAAGTTGCAACGCTGAGCTACTAAAACTCTGTTGACGTAGCTGGTTACGTCAGGTTTTTAAATAAGGAACAAGCCATTCCACGATTACTTACTGGACTACAAGTCGTTGGGTCTCAGTAATTTCTTACGTAAATAACACTGTTTAAATAGATTCAAATGTCAACTTAAGACATTTTTCCAACCGCCTTAAGCTCATATTTTATCAAGACAATATAAGAACGTATAAGGTTATGTGTAATACGTCGACGCACTAATATTTACATGGTATGTTCGAATTAGACTGTATTTTCTTGCATTAGTTTTTCACGTGGCTTTTTACGTTAAGTGGGAAGGGTATACATGTTGACGCTCAGCCTAGTCTAATCAAGAAACCGATTAAATTTTAACCAGGATTAGTAGCAATCGTTTTTTGAACAACCGGGCCGTGATTTCATCCCGGGTAATTTTGGCCTGATTTCATTAAAGTAAATACATAGAATAAGAACACAAATTACTAGTACTACTATTACATAAATACAATTAATTTGCAATAGATAATACACCAATGAATATAATGAATTGAATTAAGAACGTTGTGGAAGCTTGTTCCTGCATTTGATATTCGGAGAATGTTTCTTGCTCTGTTTGCTAAAATTGTCAGTTTTTAGGTCGTACTAACCTGGTCATTTCGTCTTAACAGCCCAGTTAGAACCTAAGTTATTCATCCAGGATATAAATTAAAAAATAAAAATAATTAAGTTAACAGTTTGTCATAACTGCCACTGTCCACTGTTCACTGTTCGACAGCGCACTTTTTTGCACGTTTCTTTTCGTACAGAAACATAAAGAGGTCACATATAGTGGTTGTTAAAACAGCATTTAATAAGCCCAAAAATATGTTGAGTGATGGCAAAAAACATGGGATAAAAGAGTATCTATATCAGTGTCAACGTAAACATAGAAAGAAATATTAATTCGGGCCATATGTAAGCACAAATTCTATTTACCTCCCAACTTGAAATAACAATGTGTAAACAGATCATTTTGTAAATTGTCTAATACAGTTTGCATTATAATGGAGTTTGTAAGTTGGAGTACGGGGACCCGTTTGCATAGCAGTGTACACGTTATTCGATACTGCGTACTCAGCATTTCACTTTTATGTTATAGTTTGTATTTAATTGAGTTTGTAAATAGTTACACGAGAACCAAGAAGGTTGTAGTGTTGGCTTGAAAATAATGAGCGCTCAATACCATACCAGCAGAGCGAATAAGGAAGTGAAAATAGACAAAACTTGCTGTCGCTACTCTGAGTTTCACGCGCTCAGGCAACTGATGATTACTTGACCCGGTAAGATAAAGATGTAAGATACAACATATATATATAGGGTGTTGCCAAAAAAAAGAGTCCGCCCTTAACAAAACGAAAACGACAAAGTGTCATAATTCTTTTTATTTGATTAGAAAGAGATGGTACAAACACGCAAGCTTTATTAAACGTTTTTAGGGCTGACCCAAGCACGCAACATTTAGTAGTCAATAGGATATCCACGACTTTTAGTAACTTTTTGGCAGCAATTTGGCATGCTTTCTACAAGTTTTTTAAGGTAATCATTGCTGAGATTTACCCATTCCTGCTTTAAACTATCGAACAATTGTTCTTCACTTTGACACGTACGTTTCTCCAGTTTCCTATTAATCTCGGCCCACAGATTTTCAATTGTGGTGGCCAAGAAAAAGTTTTGATGCTTTGGTTCCTAAGATAATATTTCACGAAATGTGATGTGTATTACGGTTATGTTGGTTGTATAACGGTTGTATATTCGTTGTATAACGGTTATGTCAAGTCACTTATACAACGGTTATGCACCGACTTAGAGATCACACTGGTTTTTCATCATACAAAATTGAGAATCTTTTTAGTTTTAAAGACCCGATTCCTGGAAAGCTTAAATCTTGTGTGGTATATCAGTTTACTTGTGCGGGATGTAATTCCCGTTACATTGGCGAAACCATTCGTCATCACCATTCGGATTAATGAGCACACAAACTGACAAACATTCCCACATATTCAAACACCTTCAAAAATACTCTGCCTGCTCAAAAATACTCTCATGTTTTAAAATCATAGACTCCGATAAATCTTTGGCTTATAATTCTAATATATATATATATATATATATATTTGTAATATATATATATGTATTTGTAATCCAGGTATGTCTATGTTTATAATGATGTTCTCCGGATTGTGGTTTTCCGGTGCAAGCTTTCAACTTGGTGCTTCAAGTCTTCGTTATGCTGTGAGGGATTGTTCTGGGTGAGATGTTTTTATATGTGTTGATTGCGTAGGCGTAGTGAGTGTCTGATTGGTTGGTTGGTATGGTTGATGGTTGGTTGGTTTTGTAGGGCATTGATTGGTTGGTTTTGTTCGGCGTTCCTATTGGTGGCTTTTGATCCTCTGGAGATGTTTTGGTGTTGTTG
>JBAHVQ010000463.1:517017-538596 GCA_036872915.1 Nanipora kamurai | reverse complement strand
AACGAGCGTATCTTTATCACATATAAAGATACGACACGGTTATGATTTTCCTTTGTGTTTTCCTCGTGAATTATTGAGTTTTATAAATATACACATATATACACCAAAATGAACCAAAATAAGGAATGGCTTTGGTATTAAGAGTGCGCAACATTTGAAAAGTAGAGCAGTATGAAATAACATGAAATAAGACATAAGATGTCTTGTGTCGCTACTCCGAGTTTCACGCTACTATGCGATCATCAGGCAACAGGCTGATAATGGTTGAGGTCCGATCTTATATAGACGCCATGACGTAATAGCTAAAGAATGCTGTTTTTCTTCCTTGGGCGGTTAAAGTTTTTAATCTTGAATTTGGTCTTGTGTCGGCACGTTAATACAATTTCGTCTCTTTTGTTCAGTGAAATCTTTTTGTCGGCTTTCATCAATTGCAATTTCTCCTTTAAGCATAGCTTGCATTTTGAGGCACCACTCTGGCATGCTGTTGCACGGCTCAAAATAGACCAACCTAAAGTAAACCGATGCTTCTTCAGTTCAAGTCCCCAAATAAATTTTGATAGCTCCGTTTCGTTTTTGTACTCCTCCTTAATGAAAGATTTCTGATGATTCTTATATCTTTGTTTAAAGCTGTTCGATTTCAAGCCGATGTAAATCCTTTTCCCGTTGTTATCGCTTGTCGAAATTTTTGCCATATAGACCACGTTGGAGGCTAAACTATTACCTTGCAATGGGCAATTAGAACTGTTTCTACAATCGCACTTCCTTTCCGCTGCATTACTAGGCTGCTCCTTCTTTGATAAAATCCGCGTGTTGTTGATTGATGGCCGACTTCATATTACTCGTGTAGCTGTAACTCACTTTAATTGTACTGTATTGAAGACTTTGCAGAGTTTACTTGATGTCGGAAAATGCTTGTCGATTAGTGAAAGGAAAGTTCGTCTAACGTTCGTTTTCACGTTCCTACTAAATGGAGGATTAAACCAGATGATTTTTCATCTTCAGATTCGTTGGCAAGAAGAGTTATTGTTAGGCACTGTGTTAGGGAGATACTGGAGGTTTGGGTGGATGTCGCTGCGTTTCGTTTCTTGGTCAGAGGACAGTTGTGAGATACGTCTGTTGATAGAAGCTGGGATTTGGCGAAGTACTGAAGGTGGGTGGTTAGAATGGGTGTGTACGTAGAGGGTTTGTTGTCGGATTTTCGGTATGGCTGGAATTTCTCTGTTGCGAGGTTGGTGAAGTGTGATGTCAAGGAAGTTGGTGATTTTCTGGTTGTATGGGTCGTAATTTTAAAGTCGAGGTCGCTGAAGATCTCTATAAGGTCTTTTCTCGCTTTGTCACCCAGTCGTGCGGTTGTATTCTTTAGCAAGGCTAGACCGTCATCACGATAGAGGCCTACATTCTCTCCTCCGAATCTTGGTGCGAGAGAAACTAGGATATAAAGACCAACTAATCCGCAGATTTCTGTACCGTCGAAGGTGCCCATGGTTACGCCGAATAATCCACCACTGCTGTTTTTGGTCCAAGGTCTGCCTCTGCTGAATAAAGTCGACCTTCTTGCATGTTTAATGATAGCGACTTCATGGTCGGTGATTTCAGTATTTGTTTCAGCTTAAGAAATTAGTTTGTAGAGTAGAGATTCTGAGATAGAGGGATAAAAGTCCACAGTGTCAAAGGATAGGAACGTATATTGTTGCTTGTTGGAGACGCATTGAAATCAGTTGACGACTTCAGCGGATTTTTTCCATCGGTTGACCGGAGTGCGGGAGCGGATGTAATTGTTAATTCGGTCCAAGGTTGTTTTACTCACTTTACCAAGTTCGCTTTTTACTGGGTTTATCAATCTGCAAGTTGGGTGATCATCGAAATTTTCTTTATGGTCTTTCAAGGTTACATAAGCTGTCCGTTTAGCCATCGTCAGAATTTTTTCCCCAATCTTGAGTTCGTTCGCGATCTCCTTTAGTTCTTGGTTTATGTCTTCGACAGTTTGTTCATCACCCAGCTGATAACTCAAATGTTTGTGCGTCCATTTCGTATAAGTTCCGTGTTTTGTCTAAAAAGACGAAAAAAAAGAAAACCAAAAAAAACCCCAAAAAACAAGAGACGAAATTGGATCAACGTGCCGACACAAGACCAAATTCGAGATTTAAAACTTTAGCCGCCTAAGGAAGACAAAAAGCATTCCATAGCTATTACGTCACTGCAGCTCTATAAGATCAGTATGGAACCATTATCAACCTGTTGCCTGATGATCGCATAGTTGCGTGAAACTTCGAGTAGCGACACAAGACATTTTAAGTTTATTTCATGTTATTATATATAGATAGATAGATAGAGAGATATAGATATTGATATATAGATATTAATATCTATATACATAAGTTGACTGATCCTTGTTCTCCGAATTTTGTATATTTTCTCTTGAGCTTTCAATTCGGTGCTTCGAGTCTTTGTCAGAAGTGAGAGTTAACTAGTCCACATGCTTCGGTTTTATTACCATTACCCACGAGACGTAGCACGCGTAGTTGGCGAGAGCGTCTGACTGGTCCGTTCGGGGATGCTGCGTTCTGATTGGCTGGTTCGTGTAGTTGGTTGGATTGGTTGGCTCCTCAGTGGACATCCCAGGAGTAGGTTTTCATCATCCAAAAATCGTCACCAAACCCACGGCCGAAAAACATGTTTCTAAAATGCATTCTTCCCGCTTGCCATAATAAGATTTACGAAGGCTGGGGCAAATTTTGCACCAATTGTCCCCAATTTTTGGCGATAAATCCTCTCGTTAAACTCAAAATAATTGTTTTCCAGTACCGATTTAGCCTAACCTACAAGACACTTCGACGGAATCTTAGCATTCCCCTTATCTACAGCTGTTCTAAGTGCCTCCAAACCCTCACAATGAGGAATGTGAGGATACAAACCCACTACATCGATCGTGACCATTAAAGCTGTGGCTGGGATGAAACCAAGCCCCTTCAACCTCCTAAGAAACTCGTTCGTGTCCTTAATTACTGTAGGAACCGGATCTTATAGAGGTTGGATGTGGAAATCTAAAAACTCGGATATTCGCTACGTAACTGTACCACTATTTCCAACGACTGGCCGACCAGGTACATTTTCCAACCCCTTGTGAATCTTTGGAAGCAAATAAAACGTTTCTAACCAAGGCTTGAATTCAAATAATACTTCTTATTCGTCAGAATAATATGGCCCGCTTTTACAAGGATGTCTGGTTCTCGACTTATAAGAGAGGATACTTCATTAATAGAATAATTATCAACCACTTCATAAACCTCACTATTCCCCAATTGATCAGATGCCTCCTTACAATATTCTTCCCTACCGCAGGAAGATTTATAATTCGGATGTTTATGAAATCAGAGTTAACGAATTAAAAAGTTTCCTTTTAAAATGAGGTTACAAGAAGAATTTTATTAATGGCCAAATTGGCGGAGTTAAGATTGTTGATCGTTTGTCACTGTTAGAGGGAAAAGGGACTGTTGGTTCAAAAGGGAGTTATAGAATAGTTTTGATTTTGGATTATCACCCGGCACTTTTGGATGATCATAAAATCCTTCGAGAACAGGTTTTGACCGACGTTTCGCCTCTGCTTAAGAGGGTATTGCCTGAAATACCAATGGTTTGCTTTAGGTCAAAGAACTTAAAGGATAATTTAGTTAGGACAAGGATGCAACCTTTGGAAGAATAAGTCAGAGGTATGTTTTGTTGTAGAAAGACCAGGTGTAAAGTTTCTGATGTGGTTAAAACCGGTCCAACCTTTGTTGGCTGTATTGAGAAACAATCTTTCCAAATTAATCATGCCTTTGATTGCGATGCATGCGGGGTGATTTATCTTATAACCTGCAGGAAGGGTGAGAAAAAACAAGTGGGAAGGACGATCGCGTCATTTAGAACGTGGTTTAATAACCATGCAAGCTCGTTAAACAGGTATGGTAAGGGACAGACGGGTATTTGTGGAGAGCATTTGTACGCCAACTTTTGGGAAGATGGTCATGGAGGTTTGAATGATGTGATGGTGCAAATAATTGATGTAACTGATGTGAGGGTTCGACGTATTAGGGAGCCTTCTGGATTGAAAAGCTAAAGTGCTATACACCGTTGGGATTAAATGTTATGGAAATGTGATTTACTATGATTATGATTTATGGTAATGTGGACTGAGTTATGCAAATCTTTGCGGGTGAGAAACTTTAAAGTAACTCTGTCTTGGACTGCTATGCGTATCTGAAGAAGGGGCTGCGCCCCGGAACGTTATTTTTAATAAAGTTTCCTGATGTTATATGTTTTATCTAAACTTTATGGAGAAAGGGCTCTTGTTTTGAACTGAAGATTTGTAATCCAGGCATGTGTGTCAATGGTAAAGTAGTTCCCCGGATTGTCATTATCCTTTATCTTGAGTTTTCAACTCGTCGCTTTGATGTTTTATGGTGGTTACTCACGTGTTTGTGTCTGTGATATCAGTCTCCGCCAGGGTGCGATTAGTCGGTTGTTCTTTGTGACGATGTGATTGGCGATACGATCGGGTGGATGAGTTTGATTGGTCGATTTCTCAGGAAAACCACAATTGCAGGTTTTTCCTTTTCCGTTGGCTGTTCGGAGTTCGTCGAATGGGTATTTGTTGAAGCAAATGATGATGGGAGACGATGAGTAGATCTGGTACGAGTTGCTGGTAGATGGTGGTATGTCTATGTAGCGATTGAAGGTAGATTTGTCGATGCATAACCAAGCTTCCTTAAATAGTGGCCTATCCAAGTGCTTTGGTCGGAGACGAATCAAATGTATGTCCGTCGTCGTCTGCGTGGTTTGCTCGATGGGATCTTGGGCCGTGTCGTTTGATTGCGTTGCGGGGTTCCGTCAATCGAATTTCTACTTTCTCCGATGTCTCTCCGTTGTATTGCATGGGGCAGACATAGCAGGAGAACGTGTAGATGGCGTTATGATGTTGTAGGTTACAACGAAACGTTAGTCTTGTGACAAATATAAGAGCCCAGCATAAAATACGGAGGAAAGGCATGATTAAAAACAACAAGAAAATATAATATTTATTAATTTCTAACGTTTCGTTGCCAAACTTGCAACATCTTCAGAGATGGAATTACAAAGAATCAGAGTACGATGATATATAGCGACACAGGGCGTTAACCAATAGTTTGGCAACGAAACGTTGGAAATTAATATTGTATATATTTCCTTGTCGTTTTTAATCATGCCTTTCCTCCGTATTTTATGCTGGGCTCTTATATTTGTCACTTTGCTGGGCACTTATTTTCATCTAGTGTTTCTGTTTGCTTGAGTGCTTGTAATTCCCTATGGTGAGTTTCCGTTGAATTGTAGAATTATCCCAACTTGGCAGCATGTCTTATCATTTTGCTGATGCTCGATTTCTGAATGCTGTCTTTCTTACCTGATCTCCGTTTGAGTTGGTCGAGGGTCACTTCCAGAGGCACAAAAATTTTTAGGGGTGTATCTGTTCTCGGGACCAACTTGTAGGGTTTTCTTGTACCCCAGTGGGAATAGAAAGAATACTTAGTTTAAGGGCCTGAAGGCCAATACGACTACACCAAGCTATTGCAATGGGCTATATTAGCTTATATAAAGTATAACGAAGAACTTACCCACAAATAACGTGGTTATATTAATGCACTTCTTTTTACCCCTTCCTATTTCATTTCTTGCTTCCACACAGATGGTATAAGTAGTATTTTTAATGAGGTTCTTTATTTCAATACTGGTGATGTTTGTTTCTAGCGGTTTGTTTCTTCCAGTTATCGTTATTATGTAATCTTTAATTGGAGAACCACCATCACTGAACGGCGTATTCCATCCCAAAAGAACGTGATGCACTCCAGTATGATTTGCTAGGGGACCAATTTCACCTGGAGGAACTAGTAACAAAAAAACCTTTAAAAGCAAGTTTAGTGTAGTTACAGAAATTCAAAGATTTCTTAACTGATGACTTCTAATTGGTTCAACGTCGTTGTTTGGAGGTCTGATGAACTGACGGGGGCAGAGACAAGAAAGAACAGTACATACCCGGGGTAAGGTGGTATACCATGCATACTGTTTCAGCGCATCATCATTCGGACGTGTAGCAATCACTATTTAATTTGATGCAGTTGGTAGGACCAAGGCCCCACTGTTCGGAAAATAATTTTGTTCCACAAAAAGTTTTTCCAGAAAATTCAGCCTTTTATGAAATATCTGAGCCAGGAAAGGCATATTTGGCGCGCTTTCGGGGCTGTTAAATGGGAAAAAAATTTCTCGTTAGGTTATCTCGAGACTCCAGATTTAGGGGAACAAAAACTTTTCTTGAATTTTGACCCTTCTTTCAAAAATCCTGGTTGCGTTGTTAAATAGAAAGTCTACGCCAAGACATTGACTTGTCTGCAATATGTATCCCCTACGCGAAATCTTTATGTGCAGCCATTAATCATTTTAACAATTTTCAGAACTAGTGCCGTGTGTAAACTTGGTGTACTAGTTGAAATGCTTATGAAATGGCTGCATGCCTCACAACAACTTGTCGTATGAACGTAAAAGTAATGGGACAAAAATATTGAGTTTAAATATCGGTACTTCGTGCCACCATACTCAGCTGAGATAAGATCTGGAAACTCGGCAAATTTCAAAGTGTTCATAATGACCTTCGATCTTGTACTGGTACAGTCCTCACCGCCAACAAATCTTCTGTTTTACGCTTATTAATATTTATAACGCTCATTAATAATTCACGAGGAAAACACAACGGAAAATCATAACCGTGTCGAATTTTTTCGGCTAAGAAAACATTAATTTTCAAACTTTCTTCGCAGATTGGCGTGTTAAGGGGTTCGTTTTATAAGTGATTTAAAAAACTCGTAGATCATGCTTTATCGGATCTAAACACTCGGCTGTCGCCTCGTGTTTTATATCCGATAAAGCACTCCTACTCAGTTTTTAAATATTACTTAAACAGTACGGTTGAGTGAATGACCCCGAACGCTGTCATTGGATGATTGCTTCATTATTCCAAAAATACATTGTTCTCACCGTGCACAAGTTTGCATAAAGGTGAACAAAAAGGTAGAACAAAGACTTTTACCGAGTTTTCAGACCATATATCGATTGACAATGGTGTCGCAAACACTTATCGTATCAACAGGCATTTACTGACCCATATGTTCAAACGTTATGAAATTATTGGAAACGATATAGAAATTCACCCGATATCCAAGCATGCATTAGCAGTTTCGAAATGAATACAAGACACATAATTCTTTTTGAAAAACAAAAATATCAACTTCAGCCTTAACTTTTAGAAATCTTCGTGAAGCCCTTTCACTCCCTGAAGAGGCAGTCAGTGTAAGAAAAATATACGAGTTTCTATACTTACGAAGTTGTATTACAAGAATTGATCTGTTGTCACTGCTTATCGAATTATTCACAACGCATTTATAATTTCCGAAGTCGGCAGAGCTGAGGAAAGCAACATGAAGAATACTTGAACCATTCTGAATTAAAGAATTAAAGGTCCTACGAGGATTTGGTGTGATCCACTTGTAGGTTGGTTTGGGGTTTCCATCTGAATAGCAGCGCAATACAGCATTTTGACCAATAAAGGATTTTCTTGGGGAAGAAGACAGACTCTCTATGTTGACAGGATCTGTAAATAAATTGAAAATTATGAAGACCAGTAACCCACTATCAATAGTATGAACTGGATACATCTCATGTAGATCACGTTTGATATCTGTACTGTAAATTACTGAGCTTTCCCTTCTATATTCACACACACAAACACGTATACTTTAAACAGATATAATGTACGTATTTATAATGATGTTAGATGTTACTCCGAGTGACGAACCATACCAGATAAGTAGGGAAAACTCTACTTGGCCCGTCAGGGACTCGAACCCGCGACCTTCGGTTTACTAGTCCGACGCTCTACCAACTGAACTACAGGTCAAGTTGGGAGCTGGTCGCGAAACGATGTTACTTGGGACCAGACTTCATTCTTCTACTTTAGCTAAGTACGTATTTATGTTTTCTATCTATTTACATAGGTGGTGGATATACATATACCCACCTCCATACTTTAAGATGAATGTATAATTCAATTAAGAATAAACTCCAAAACATTTACTCGACGTTTCGGGAAAAGCCCCCTTACCAAGATACTAGAGCACAGAAGAAGTTCAATGTCCTATTTCTATGTACATCATCTAATTAACAATTCAAATATTCTAAATAAATCTCTACGATTTAAGCCCTTAGGAACAAACGAGTTCAATTTATACGGCCAAAACCCATCCAGAAAGACCGGCTCCAGCCCGAAACGTTTTTCAGTGGAAAGCTATTAATCTCCAGGCCGAAGGGATCTTGACGTGCCCGGGATCCATTTACCCGGGAGGAGAGAAGGAGAACAAAATCTCGCTTTGCGTTCGAGGGGAATATATGTAAAATCGTAGCCGAACAAACTAGACCGCGTCGCAAGTTGCAGTCCTGGTTACCATTGATCCAAGAACTGCAGCAGCTCAATCAGTAAGAGAAGAATCAAGTCTTTTTTCACAAAATCTAGAGGAGCAATTGACGGGAAACGTAAACGAACTTGCACAGTATGGCCGTCGCGATTACCTAAAAATATGAGACATTCCCATCTAGGAAAATGAGAACATTGATGAATTGGTTTGTTAGTCTAGTTAAATTTAATAAAATGGGTTACTCGAATTAAAAATATGATGGCCCAGACAATAATTTAAATAGAGGCATAACAAAGACATAGATAATGAACCGACGTTTCGTCGCTAAACCCGCAACATCTTCAGAGTGAGATAAAATTACAAAGTCTCGGCTTAAATATAGTAGGCTATTTACAAAAATAGAAGTGATGTGACAATAGTGAGAGTAAGACGATACCACACGGTGAGAATGCGATAGAACAGGAAGAGCAGTTAGAATCACTGGGAACCGGGGTCACTGGTTGATAAATTGTCTCAATTTAATTGTAAAGTCGTTTCTAACGCGCATGCCTCAGTAGCGTCAACCGGAAATGGTGATTTGTGGCACCAACGTCTGGGACATGTGCAAGAACAACGTCTGAAGAAATGAATCGAGAAGGGAGTAGTACGAGGATTAGCATCGAACAAATGACGGAACTGTTATTCTACGAAGGTTGTTTGGCAGGAAAGATGCATCGCAAACCATTTCCTGCCGTGAGAGAGATTCGGTCAAAACTACAACTGGTGCACAGTGACGTTTGTGGTCCTATGCATTCTGAATCGATTGGGGGAGCAAGGTATTTCGTCACGTTTACCGATGACTACACTCGATGTTGCGCTGCGTATTTCATGAAACACAAGTCAAAAGTATTTGATAAATTCAAAGAGTTTGAAGCTGTGACAACCAACGACGCCAGCGAGAAGATAGGAACTCTGTGAACGCATAATGGTGGCGAGTATTTGTCGGCTGAGTTTCAGAATTATCTGGAGAAGAAAGGAATTAAACATCAGATAACAGTGCCTCATTCCCCTCAGCAGGACGGTGTAGCAGAACGGATGAATCGAACGTTGGTCGACTCAGCACGCGCATTGATCGCGCATGCGGGGTTATCGAATCTGTATTGGGCCGAAGCCATTTCTACGGCTGCTTACGTGAGAAATCGGATGTCTACGACGGCGATAAAGGAGAATTAAACTACCTACGAGCGATGGTATGGAAAGAAACCAGATGTGAGCAACCAAAGAGTATTCGGATGTATTGCCTACGCCCACGTGCCGGACGATGACGACGAAAGCTGGATAAGACAGCGAAAAAAACGCGCTTCGTTGACTATAGCCTGACCTCAAAAGGATATCGTCGGTTGATGAGACGAATCGAAAGGTGTTTGTCCGGAGAGATGTCGAATTTAATGAGAATGATTTCGGGCACAAGGAAACCATAACGACAACAAATCCCGTTAAAGAACTACAGACAGAAGTCGAAGAAGTGAAAGAAGAAGCTGTTACAATAACAGGCGCAGAGGAAGAAGAAAAAGAAGAACCAGAGCAAGAGAAAACGTCATATGAGCTGCGGCGATCTGAAAGATTACGGAGACTACTCGTCAGGTATGGTTACGATGACTACTGCAAATTCCAGTCATCATGTTCATCATGTTGCCTACAATGTATTTGAGATTGACGAGCCTTCGACTATACAAGAAGCGATAGCAAGTGACCACGGCAGAGAATGGACAGCAGCTGCTAATTCAGAGTACAACTCACTGATTGAAAATAAGACGTGGAACCTTGTCGAGTTACGTCCTGGTCGGAAAGCTGTTGGATGTAAATGGGTGTTCAGGGTGAAGCATCGTATGGATGGTACAGTGGAACGCTTTAAAGTACGCCTAGTTGCCGGATATGCCCAAAAGTATGGAATCGACTACGGTGAGACTTTCTGTCCTGTAGTGCATTTTTTCTTCAATACGGGCATTGTTAGCATTTGGAGTTCAGAACACCAAGATTATTCACCAGATGGACGTGGTTACAGCATTTCTTAACGGAAAACTTGATGAAGAGATTTACATGAAGCAACCCGAAGGATACGTAAAAGCTGGAGAAGAGCATCTGGTTTGCAGGCTCAAAAAGTCACTATGTGGGCTGAAGCAGTCGCCACGATGCTGGAATAAAGCATTTCGGGAGTATGTTGAGAAAATTGGATTCACCTAAACCTCGGGAGATCCCTTTGTTTCGTTAGAAAGGAAAACACATTAGTAATCATTGCCGTCTATGTAGATGATCTGATAATACCTGCAGAAAATGCTTCAGAAATGCAAAAGATCAGGGAGAGCTTGAAGTTGCAGTTTAACATGAAAGACATGAGAGAGCTGCATTACTGCCTTGGGATCAGTGCTGTTCAAGATAAAGAGAACAAGCAGATCTGTCTTCATCGGGGACATTATATTGACAAGATGGTTAAGAAATTTGGACAAACAGAAGCCAGAACGGTAACGACACCTGCTGATTTAAACGTCAAACTAAAGAAGGAAGACGGTATTAGTAAATCTGTTGATCCATCTCATTATCAATCTATTGTTGGAAGCTTACTTCATGCAGCAATCGCCACTCACCCAGATATTGCCAGAGCTTTGGGAGTCTTATCAAGGTTTTGTGCAAGACCCACAGAGGCACATCTAACTGCGGTAAAACGGATCCTACGATATTTGAAAGGAACTCCAAGTTTGGTCTGCAGTACCAAAAATCTGACGACGAAGCCTGAATTGGTTACTCTGATGCAGATTATTGGGCTGGTGACTTCGATGACCGTCACTCCACTTCAGGAAACGTGTTTATATTGGCAGGAGAAGCAGTGAGCTGGTTGAGCAAAAAACAAGCGACTGTTGCGCTATCAACAACAGAAGCGGAGTATGTAGCACTCAGATTATTTTTGCCAACTAATTTAACTAAATTTACATTAAAGTAATAATGAGCAACTGAACTGAAACCGAACTTTTGTTTCTGGAACAATACAACGGGCTTCAATTTTTACATAAAAAAGCCGCCTTTTACAGCTTGTTCTCTCTTTGTATCCACGTGTATGATTAGAAGTGTAAAGTTGAACTAGTACAAAATAACACGATTCAAGAACGACTAAGTTTTTAATCGGTGATTTCAAATATTCAAATAGTATTTGAAAAATTAATATATAATCAAATTTTTAACCACTTCAAAAGCAATAGTTTGTGAACAAATAATCAGTCTGGATTTAGAAAAGGCCATTCTATCGTTACTTCTTTGTTACATGTTACCAATCAATACTATACAAACATTGATAGGGCTATGATAAATGGCGTTCTTTTCTTGGACTTAAAAAGACATTTGATACCGTCAATCATGCCATTTTACTTAAAAAATTTAAATTATATGGAATTAGCGGAATAGCGCTAAAATAGTTTAAGTAATATTTAAAAAACGAGTAGGAGTGTTTTAGATCCGATAAAACACAAACTACGAGTTTTTTGGATGGCTTCAAAAACGAACCCCTCAACATGCCAATCTACAAAGAAAGTTTGAAAATTAATGTTTTCTAAGCCGAGAAAATTCGACAAGAAAAACGAGCGTACCTCTATCACATACAAATATACGACACGGTTATGGTTTTTCTTTGTGTTTTCCTCGGGAATTGTTAATGGGTTTTTAAAGTCATATTCAAAAACTCGTCAATAATTCATAAGCAAATTAACCAGTCATGGGAAGAAAATGAGTCACGTGCATGCATCTTTATACTCGCATAAAGTACCATCATTTTCAAAAGCCTGGGTGGGATTTGGATTTCTTCCCCAGGGGAATGTGGGGTTGAATGGAAAAGCAATAACTGTTTTGATGACCCATCTATTTTATCTAAAGACCGTGATCTTTATACAGGGTGTCTCAAAAAAACTGCAAGCCCTATGAAATCAGATATTTATGAAATTTGCATAATTCGGTACTAATTGATCCCAAGGGTGCGTAAACACAATTTATGCTAAGGGATGTCGTCGATTAGGGATTAACTCACTTTGTGTGGTCATCTTAATTAAAAGGAAAATTCGAACGTGTTTTCAAATCTCAGGAGCATCATAAGTTGCACAGGCATTGCAATGCTAATTGCAGTGGATGTTATGCAAACTGTAGTGTTTGATGTTTTTTTGAGACACCCTGTACAAAGATCTTCATTTTTATATAAAGCTTTTTATCAACTGAATAAGATCCTGATAAACAACCTAACAACTGTACAGTCGAATTTTATGGAACACAAAAATTACCTTACCAAAATCACTTTCTAACAAAATTTGTTCTACAGTTTTTAAATACACAGCCTGGAAAAACTGTCTCCGAATTGGAACCACTCTCATTTTCATCAAATGGCATCGGTACTCCACAAAATACTTCATCTGACACATCGCACGGTAATTCACCAAAGCAATCTTACTTAACTCTTCACAACTCTCTCGCACATCACTACCGACTTCCTCCATTTCACCTCTCGGAGGTCCCAAAATGCAAGTCAGAACTAGGCTTAAGCCAAACTGTTCACCAAAGCATATAGATTTACAAGCACAAACCAAAACCCATGTATTTTTTTCCTTCCGCATTCTGATTGTCCTACTACATGTGTTCTAACAAATTCATTGGCGAATTTACAAAATATAAACAAAAATCTATAAAAACACAGTGCAGCTCGAGTCCAACATGCTTCGTCATGCTTCAGATTTTAGCATATTTAATCATTATTCTAATTAAAGATTGAACTCAATTGACATGCAATCTAGTCGAATACAACTGAGCTATTATATTCTAAGTGATCGTTTTTGAAGCTGTTCAGTAAACTCGAAGCACGTGTTTTATCAGAGTACAAAAGGCTCGGGCTATGCCCTCGACCTTTTATGCTCCGATAAAACACTGCTTCTCGTTCATTAAACATTACTTAAAGTGTAAGAAAACAGTTCTGTAGAACAAATAATTCAACCTCTGATGTTCAATCAGTAATATGTGGCATTCCACAAGGTTCCAACGTTGGTTCCATTCTATTTTTAATTTACGTAAACGATTTACCAAATTGTTTAAATAAATCTAAAGCGAACATGTTTGCAGATGATACCAGCCTTTCAACATCAGCCACTAACATAAGAGATGTTGAACTGAATTTGAATGAAGAACTGCGGAAACTAAATGAATGGCTGAAGGTAAAAGGTTTAACTTTAAACAACATTAAAACAGAATATATGATTATAGCATCTAGATATAAAACTGCAAGAACTGAGGTAAATCCCATTATCCAAATTAACAATTTTCAAATTAAGGAGGTAATAAAAAATCACTGGGTATAATACTAGATCAACAACTAAGCTGGGATGAACATGTTGATTATGTAATTAAGAAAGTTACAAAATCTATAGGGATGCTAAGACGCCGTAAACCTTACATACCGATATCAACTCTGTTTACTATACATATGATACTTTGGTAGCGTTCTGTGGGGAAATTGCAAGACTACCTTACAAGAAAAACTCCTAAACCGTGCCGTTAGGAAAATTATCGGTGATGGGTACGACATTAGATCGAGTGAAATATTATTGAAACTAGGTTGGAAATCATTATTGGAGAGAAGAAAAGAGCAGAAAGTTTCTGTAATGAACAAACTTGTAAATGGTCAAGCTCTAAATTATTTGAATGAGTTGTTTTCAAAAACACACAGATATCGATGTAATCTTAGAAGTAAAGGAAAATATTCAAGTTAGAAAGACCAAAGACTAATTATATGAAGAAAATTTTTAGTTACAACGGAGCAGTGATCTGGAGTAGTTTAAATTGTAATTAACTTACTGTTGAAAACGTATCTTGTTAAAATTGAATTTTCAGTTTTTAAAATTTTATTGTAAATAATAGTGGTGTTTAGAATAGATATAGTTAGGTTATTCAAGTTTAGATTAGTTTTACATATTTAGTTAACACGTTTATAGATTTTCGCCGGTATAGTTATCCCCGAACCCAGTGATACCTAGCCAGAAAAACTCTTGGACGGTGTGGGTATATATCGGATGGACCAACTCGACTGCGTCGCAACACTGGGTCATGGTTAGATGACAGAATGCTGTTAAAAAAGACTGAAAAAACTTTCTGGCTTTTATTTCAAAACTATTTTTAAGCTGACCGTTGATATACGTAATTATTTTCAACGTAAACTTACATTAAAAGGACTTTTTCACAAACTGAAACTGATGTTTTTGGCCAAGTATTTTTATCACAACGGAATTTTGTAAAATCAACAAAACCGGGTACAGAGAAGGAGAAGTAAAAAGGTCAAAACGAAAGCGACATAAAACGCGGTTACAAAGAGCTGAAAGAAGGCGGAAGAGGAGAGGACGAAAGCAATCAAAGTTGGTAAGCGAGACATTAGAAAACCAGAAAGCAGATTGGCAAAGAGAAGATATTGAGCTTGCGAGACTCGTCCAGAAGCGAATGAGAGTAAAGGTCAGAAAAAGCAGTATCTGCGAGTATGCGAGAATGTTACGAGAGAGCATAGAGAAGCGAAAGGCGAGATTATCTTCCTACTATAAGTACGTCAGACCCTCCTTTCAAGTACAGTATGTTAGCATGTAGATGTTAGAGTGTGGAAAACTAGCTTCTAGAGTAGCATAAAAAGATTAATTCAAAAGGGAGAACTTCCTCTTCGTATGTGTGAATAGTGTAAAATACTATCAGACCGATAGTATTGTAGACTGATAAGATCTCTAATAATCAGTGATCTTTTAATGAAAAGTAAACCTTTTCGGAAACGTTTCCAAATCTGGGCAATAATACAAGCCAGGCTACAAATCGAAGTCCCCAGACGTATTTAACTAAATTTTTTATACCTGATTCTCCTTTCCACGATAAAAGAGGAGTTCTTTTACTGATTAAGAACTGAAATCTAAATATCTGCTTAACCCTTTGACTGCTGAGAGTGTATCTTACTATATTACACTGAATAAATGCAGATAATTTTACTTGACAAAAGGATCCCTCTGTTACTGGAGGACTTACATGTAACTGTCAAAATTTTATGTGCTATACTTCTTGAATATATTTAGTGAACTACTCCTGGTGAGATTGCTTTCGTACTTATTACCTACTTACTTTGCATAGAACGCATGGCACCTGTGTAAATGAAAAAGTTCTGTCAGGAAGTAATTTAAATATTAGGTTGAGGTTGACAATGTCTCCTGATTGTTTTGTTGTAAAACACTTAAAATTATTTGCTATAATCAGTCTAATCTGTCCGTTATGAAGTAGTAAGATATGAATTACAAATTGCAACAACAACTGGCACACGTTGTGTGGAAATGGACAAGTAACACTGTATATATACAGTGTGAGTTGTTGAGTGAAAGACTAAAATTGTTAGACATCTGCCCAATACCTGATTTATCAATCCTATTTATGAATTATTCAGTATACTTCAGTAACATCATGAGTCAGACTTACTGAACAGTTAACACCTAGGATTGTGACTCATAACACTTCTTTTGGGATAAATTTTACGTTACCTGACAGTCATATATATTAAAATTGTTTTATTTCACAAATGCGAAGGGTAAATCAAATTTTAAAATGAAATTTGGTAAATTATGAGCTGGTTGTATTCAGGGATAACTTATGAGTACAATACCTAAGATGGATATGTTTCTACATGTTTCAGAGTTAGATGTAACAAGATGGTTACGCCCATATGTCATGTTATTTACATTGGCTTAAACAAAGTTGTTTCATTGTGGGTTTGTTCACTCTCCATTGCACATTTTTACAAAACTATTAGCCACTGTGAGGGGATTCTAAACTTACCTCAAGATAATGCTATCACAAGGAACAAGAGCTTTAACTGAAAACAGCACTTGGACGGCCAATTGGAGAAATGCAGTTTGTTGTAATCAGTGGTTAAACTACCGTATATTTAAATTCCTCAGTCTGTCTTGAAAATGCTACGTCAGAAACAACCAAGCAATGGCAAAGAAGAAAAGCTTTTGTAGACCATGGTATGGTAGATTAGACATTGAACTACGACGAAGAGTCATTTACATGTAGCTGTAGTCAACGTTTCTACAATTGGGCCACAGTGTCTAAGATATTCTGAAGGAATTCATGCCAAATCAGTGCCAATATATACAACTGTAAATGATTGGAGGACTACCTGTATAATTATCCATATGCTGTGGAATATCAGTCATTGTCGTGTTTAATATTTTCTTTAGGAGTTTTCCAGCTACTGTACTCTGTATGTAAACCAAAGAAAGCATACTGTAACTTACTTTGCAGAGGCTCTGATTAAGTCTTTGGTTTTGATTCAGATAATGTAGTACACATAACTTAGCAAGGACAAAACAATAAATATTTTAAACAGATGACAAATTTGATAGGTTTTTTTTGTAAAATAAAGAATGATGTGTTTTCCTTACAAGAATAACATAGGCAAAGAAAATTTTAATGAAGAAGGGGTAGAAACATCTTTTAAATTTGCACTGAACTGAGCCTGATTACACCAAAAATATATCTTATGCCAGTCATTGATCCTATTTTCAATATTCTGTTTTTCCGAATATCCAAATATCAGTTGTGTGAGACGTGTCCTGAAAATCTTTGATAGATAAATTATACTAGGGTTTTGTAACTTACCAAGTACACATAATATTTCAATTTTCAGTACTAGACACTGTTTGACTAATTACATGGTTTTACCTTTTATGACAGTAGTCATACAGCTATACATTTCTACATTTAGCACTTTTTGTTTGGTTTTTTTGGTTTGTGTTTTTTTTTTTTTTTGTTTCGTTTCTTATTTTGAAAACACTGGAGTGACAGGCTTGTTAAAGGTTTGTCCTCATTTGGATTAATCACAGAGATGACGTTGTTTTGGGTGTTTCAGTCGATGGCATGCTGCAGGAATGTCTGTATGTCGAGTTATTGTTATGTCCATACTGTGCCACGATTCCTTAAATTCGCGGGCGTGTCTTGTTGAGGCTTGTCCTAGTAGTTTCTTTTTGTCATTGTCGCCAGCATGGGTAGCTGGAAGAGATCTTGGGCCATGTCATCTGATGGCGTTTTTGTGTCCGGTTAGGCGTGTTTCTATTTTCTTCGATGTTTCTCCAATGTATTATTTGTCGCAGTCACGGCAGCTAAACATATAAATGGCGTTGTGTCGGTCTGGAATATTGATAGAGTCTTTGTGCTTCGTGAAATTGGTCGCAAGTTTGTGTGATGGTTTGTGAGCTACCTCTATTTGATGTTGTCTCAGGAGTCTGGCTGTTATTTTTGATACCGTCCGGATGTAAGGAAGGGCTTTTCTTACCTTTTGTGGTGCTATCTGGTCTTGGTGTTGTGCTGTGTTGTTCGGGTTTCATTCTCTCAGTGTTTTGAACTTGTTGATAAAGTTTTTAGGATAGTTATTCTTCATGAAGATCTTACAGAGGTAGGTCCATTCGTCATGTTTGGATTGTTGGGTGTTGTAGTGAGTGTTAATTCGGTTGAAGAGCGTCCTGACACAGCTGATTTTGTGTTGGGTAGTGTGGTTGCTGTCGTAGTTGAGTATCTTGTCTGTGTGCGTCTTTTTACGATATATAATGTTGCTATTGTCTGTTACCACTTTTCTTTCAAGATCCTTCATCATCGCTTCGGCCAAAAAACTGGACAGCGGTGATCCCATACGGGTGCCAGATATTTGACTGTAGAAAGAGTTTTGGAAGCGGAATTCGGTGTTCAGGTGATCTTGTTTAGTTTTTGTTCTATTCATTGTGTCGTCTGCTTCTGTATTCTTTCCCTGTATGTTTGATGGCGTCTTTCAGAGTGTCGCTGTCATGTTGGCTGATATTATTCATGATTTCTTGTCAGTGTAAGTTTAGTTTTTCTCGGTACATAGGTAGTCAGTTGTTGGTTTCAGTGTTGAGTGTTGTAAGCATCAGTTTGTCGTTGGTTTCTGCTGTACGTCTGGCGAGTTTAATCTTCATAGGTGGTTCGTAGTTGATGCTGCTAGGTAAAATGTTACGCCGCTTACAATTTTAAATAGAAAATTCTTATTGTCCTGGTCCCAAAGTGCTCAATACTTGGGTAGAGCACAATACAGTAAAATAGTGAAATATAGTAAAATATCAGATTAGAGATGAAACATAATCTCAAGAGGAATATCAAAGCCCAGCAAAATATCTTTACGAAATATCTTTGATATTCCCCTTGAGATAACGTTTTCCGCCTGGTCACACCATAGAGATGAAACATGTTAAAAATAAAATATATATTTGCTGCTACTCAGAATTTCACGTATGCACGATCTTCAGGTAGTCTACATGTTTCACCTTTGATCTGATATTTTACATATATATCTAATGAAGAGTATAAATAACAAAATGAAGAATTAAAAAAGCTAAAAGAATTATATCAGTTATATATATATGCAAATCTTTGCGGGCGAGAAACTATAAAGGAACTCTATCTTGGACTGCAATGCGTATCTGAAGAAGGGGCCCTAAACGTTATTTTTAATAAAATTTCTTATGTGACTGGCCAAAAGTGTCTGGGACACAAAGACTGATCATTAAATTTTCCTTACCATGTGTTCAATAAACTTTTGTAGCAAAAATCCCTCCCCCACACCCCATTTCCAATGTTAAATAGTGGAATAAATGTCTATCGTGATATCATTGGAAATTTTAGGCTAAATAACAACATTGTAAGGGGGGAATGGGGAGGAGACATGGATTTCAAGGTATTTATTGTTTCTGTCCCACCACTTTTGGCCATGATTGTACCTACCTACCTACCTATCTACCTAGCTACCTACCTGCCTGCTTGCCTGCCTGCCTGCCTGCCTGCCTGCCTGCCTACCTACCTACCTACCTACCTACATACGTACGTACGTACGTACCTACATACATACATATTTAGTTAACACGTTTTACTCTCTGATAAAGGGCCTTTGCTCGAAACGTCAGAATTTTTCTGGATAAAATTCGGCAACCTACCAACCTTTTATTTTTCTGTGCTGTTTTATATACTGCCTATAATACATATATAGCCTAGTTGGTCGCTTATGGCCGCTTTTGGCCGTTTCCACTTCAAGAAATAAGCATTTTTTGTAATTGAAAAGTTTTACTATTCCAGGACTTTGTTTGTACAAACGACCCTAGAAAGAAATACAGTGTATGTCCAAATGGCGTAGAAAATAAGCAAAACACTGAGTCTATTACCAACCCATTTTCAGCAATTCACCGAAGAAGACAGAATAAAGACTATTATGACAGCACGGGCTAACAAATACTTTACTCGAAGTAGTCCGGTATGTGAGACTGACGTTGCGAGTGACGGAGCTTTAAAGCGCAAATCAAATTGTTTGCCTCTATGAGAGATTTTATAGCTGAAGCAGAAGTTACGGCTTAGAAGTCCCGCGTGAACACCTCTACTCAGGTGAAAAACTTTCTATTGATTGCCTCAAAAAAGCTAAACAATGAAGGCCATAAACTCAACTAATATCCTATCAAACATCTTTTAAGGATTTTCGTTTTGTAAAGAATCTTGTAACGAGTGATGGCATGTTGTAGATGCATGATAACGATAATATACCATTTGATGCCAACATGTTGAAATGTGTACACCTTATGTGCTTGGTTTCAGTTAAGGTTGCAATTAAGTGTGAAGAACAGTCAAACTCGCTCTTTGTAGCAACTTAATAAGATATAAAAATAATGAAAAATCACTATGAGAAGCCAAGAGGATGGCTGCTTGACAGAGGTGGCCGTTTAGTAGAGGATATCTTGAAAGCAAATTAGTGAAATTTTATATGGGACTTTGGTAAGTGGCCGTTGGATAGAGAGTGGTCGTTTAATAGGAGTTCAACGGTAATATGAAGAGTCTGAAAACTGTATACATATATATCATTAAGTAAATATAATTATATACAGCTAATTCAATTAAGGCTATACCTTAGAATCTAAAATATGACCCCGAAAAGAATCACGGCAGAGCACGTGCGAATACCAGTTTAACAATTCTTTTGAAAATTAGCTATATCAGAAGGAAGTCTAATTTGATATCTTTAAACCAACCACTATTAATCGAGAATCGCCCTCTCCCATGATACTTCATGTATTCACCATATCTTAGATTTCTAAGGGACAACGTTAATCGAAATAACTATATATTTATATTTAAATTTATACATATTTATATTTTGAACACCTGTATTTTTTGAATCGGTACAATTTTTTTGAACTGGTTCTTATATTTTAAGTGAAATTATTTTTAATTCAAAATCGTTACTAGTCACATCAAATTTGTGATAAGTCAAATTAAATTCATAAGATATCAAATCCAACTGACAAGAAGTCAAAGCATGCAAAATCCCAAGAATCCAAATAAAATTCGTACGATGTGAAGCCAAATCCATATGACCTCACATCAAATTCATAAGATGCTAAATGAGTCGCGTAAAATGTCAAAACAAATTCATGAAAAGACTAACGGAAATTGTAAATCGTAAACAAATGTGTTTTTTATGAAATTAACTCTTAATAGAGTGATCAATTAAACGAAGTGTAAAAACACAATTGGACACAAAACCAAGCTCATGCAAAGTGTAGAGAAAATGCTCATAGTCACTTCTACTTGCCACAGTGTGCCGTGAAGTTTCATATCTGAGACATGCCACGGTATAACAAATACAACGAGCGATGCCGCGATACAGCAAATACGAAAAAGCGAGCGGTCAAACGGTTACTACAAGGAGAACACACTGCAAGTCACAGCTCGATGCATTTTAATACAGTGACAAATACCAAATATAAACGTGTCAGGGGCAAAATAGTATGCAAAAGAATAGGGCAGCGTACGCAGTATTCACATTTAACCTACGGGATTTCAACTCGCACCTTCGGGAAACCGGTCCGCCGCTCTGCCTGTTGAGCTATCGAGTCTACAAGGATTGGAGGCGAGTTATTATCCAACTTAAGTGTACGAGATATTCTCGTAACAACTTAACGTTATCCACGAGGATGGATGTGCAGTGTTTCAATTCTATTTCAGAATCATCCTCAGGGTAATATGA
>JBAHVQ010000463.1:498272-512353 GCA_036872915.1 Nanipora kamurai | reverse complement strand
ACAGGTAGAGCGGCGGACCGGATTCCCGAAGGTGCGAGTTCAAATCCCGCTCGAGGCAACTTTTTCAGTTGACTTCAACAGTGTAGCTTAAATTTGAATAACAATAGTGTTTTGTGACAAATTTAAAAAGCTAATATCAATGGCCTCTACGAAAACAATTCGACGATAGACTTTCAATTTCTATAAGATGATAGTTTATCCTACTAGAAGTGCATGCCGCCGTTGGAGAAATCTCCCTTTGACAAGTAAAATCGTGTCGGGGTAGCCCAAGTAAAATAATAATAATCGGGTTCGGACCAAAATTAAGGAGTTGACAATCATGTAATTTACTGCCCATAAGCATCCGTTGCTGTCTTGGTACACCTTCATATTATAAGTAAATAAAATATTTATCATTATACTATGTATAGTTTGTGGAACCACGATTTATTTTACTGCTAAAGGATTGATCATATTTATCATTATTATATTTTCATTGTAATGTAAAGCTGGATACAAATACACAAAATGATACAAAAGACAACAGAGAGGGTCCGAATTGGATTTGTCCGGTAAGGGACTGTTTTCTGACGTTTTAGCTGCTTGTGCGATTGCCATCTTCCGAAATGTTTTTGCAAGTTTAAAAGTGCTACGTAGGCAGTTTTGAACGACTTGTAGAAAATCAAAAAAGATACGTTTCACTTTTTCAGTTTTTCTACCGCTCGCGGATTTCGGTAGTTTCCCACCCCTTTTTGTACGTTTGCTGAGTTAAGAAAAAATCCCAAACAATTATCAACGACAAACTTACAAAAACGTCTCGGTAGATGAAAGTCGCACAGGCTGCCGAAACGTAGGAAAATAGTCTCGTTTCGGGTAAATCCAGTTCGGAGGATCACAGACTAATAAATTATTTATGTCCCAAATTCAAATTATTCCAACAACAGAGAGGGTAATGTTTCAATTTATGGCTGACAATTCCTTAAAACTATTTATCTAACAAAGATTACCTGATCTTGGATACTTTGAGGTTGTCATTTTTGTTGTTAATATTGTTGTTATTGTTATAACTTTGATACAGCTCTTTCGACATTCCAATGACAATATTACCGGTTATCAAGAGTTCATCCGAGATTTATGGTCACGTTGTAAGTTCCGGAATCCTTTGTACTATTGACTTCTTTTTCATGCCTTTTCGTCCATAAGTTACCCATATTCCTCTTTTTCTCTTTTTAGAATGACGGTGTATTTAAAGGATTACCTTTGTCTGGTGTACGTTTGTTAGGTTAATTTACTTCCTTTTGACGTAGTATCTGCACACATTGGCCTGCAAACAAGAATTTACGTGCTAATTTCAACATGCACACGTAGTTACATGGACGCACGTTTCACGCAGTCACACGCGAGCTCAGACACACAGATGCACAGACAAAGCCACACATGCATGCATGCAATCGAACGCATCTGTAAATATGGATGGGTATATGTTTTCGCTCAACTGCTTATTTAATTTGCACGAAGAAACGACCACAATATTTTGCATAGCTAGACATTAAACTTGTAACGGTAAACTCAGTATGATTTGTAAATACAGGATGTGTATCTGTAGTAAATATGTATTAGAGTATATTTCCGTACCCTCATTCAAACCTAGTTTGCACTTCGTGCATCACCACACTGGCACTGCGCTGTTAGTATTTGTGGAATTATTTAATGTATCTATCAATGATATCTATATAGATTAGACCACTGGTTAGACACTTAGCCCTTGGGAGAAAATATAAAATAAAAATAGGTACGCTTTATCGTCCATGCGTCTAATGAAATAATGAAATCACGAAAATATCCGGATTAAATTCGCTCAGCTTGTCACTAAATTTTGCAGTCATAAGTCAAGTTTGTTACTGAGGGTGGGACAGCGGCCAGGCCTATTAATAACTTACTGTGGCTCAGATCATCCTCGGTTCCTAATACCAGCTGTCGTTGACCAGAAAGTTCCAAACTGTCTACAATCAAAGTCAATTGAACTTGCTGGAAGTTACGTTCAGAAGGCAGGAAATGATTCTTCAAAAACACTACATTTCAAACATTTTCCAGGGAAGCATGCCTTCGGATCCTAGTCTACTGTGCTCGACGTCCACCTCCACAGTAAATCACAGACAATGATAACTTTATGTGAACAGTTTCGATGAACTCGTACAGTTGACACGTAATCCGACTAAAGTACAAAAAGAATTGAAGTTAACACGCATGTATATTAAAAATAACATAAGGTTTAAAGATAAAATGAAATTTGTCTGACATATCTTACTTCTAATCAGAAAAGATCTAACTGCGAATATTTAAAGAAGCAATATAGTTTCTATTGTTATAGAACATACATCTTCGTGGTTCAAAATCAAAGAGTTTCTAATCTTACTTATGTATGTAAATGCCAGCTCCAACGTGTCACTCCTAAATAACTGGTGCTCAGGACTCACCGGTTTTAAAAACACCATTGACCAAACTATCAATTAAAATTCAACTTCAACAAACAATCTCTCCTAAGGATCCAGTATTGAGCAGTTATAAATACGAACACAAATTCGACTTCAATCAACACAATGATTGGAAATCCATATTTGTGTAAGTTGCCGTCCTTGAGAATGGAATTTCGACTACATTCAAAAGCTTACGGCTCCCACGAATAACTATTACATTCGAATAGTGTGAGGAATACAAGATCTTCGGTAAGTTTAAATGATGTCTCATCAGTTGCCACAGTTTAAATCACGTAACTATAAATAACTAAATTATGAAATACCAACGCTTTAACGTAAACTTTCTAAACATCCACAACCAACAAAGGTGCAATGCACATGGCGAGATTCGTAAGAGTTCATAAGCACGCATAAACGAATTAGCCTTTATAAGGCACTGACATAGTAGATTTTGATGACCGTGGTTCCGTCCGCATGAAACACCTCATCTCATTACATATCGATTGTTACTTCCAAAAGTTTATTCATCCACTTTTATTCTTTAGTGCCTTGGCGATCAACAAGCTGCTTTGGTTGGTCAGTCATGCTTTTGTAAAGGACAGGCTAAAAACACGTGAGTATTATTACACATATTTAATTCAATGTATTCCACATTTCAGCGATTCTTTGCGCAACAGTCGTAAACTTTGCTTTATTTGCGTCCATTCCTAGGTACGGAACAGGATGTTTTCTTTTGTATAATACAGGCCATGAGGTACTATTAGCTTACGTTGTACTGAGAAGAACTTGGTTGCTAGTTGATATGAGTGCTCGTGTTCTTAACCTTTCTTGCACAGAAACGTTTTCTAAGACTGAAGTCGAATATTTAACTTTCGGATTGCCAGCGAGGTTGTATAACCATTGAGATGGTGAGCAAATGCTATGCATGTGAACTGGTTCATAACGATGGCAGGGCAAATGGTCTGCCAGTCTGTAAGCCTCTATTACTGAATGCTGAGCACATGTTTCGGTTCATGTGGGAGCTTGATGGTATATATCAGACGGCCAGCGAACGTTCGTCAAGCTCGTTATCTCAGAAAAACGATTCCTGAACCCTTGACGGGAATCGAAGTCAAAACCTTCTGATGACCGATGAGACGCTCTAACCATTGAGCTACCAAGACTCAAGAAAGAGAAAGCACACGTACTCATCGACGTCCAAATTCCGCATTCTTCGTACCACAACTGCAAGAATAGATAAATCGAGACTTCACATAGCCTGTCCATATGTTAGTTCGTAACAAACCGGTAGATATTTTTAATTTTTAATCATCATTTACCTTACTAGTGATGTCCGTAATTCATTATGATTGGTTATGATTTTTGTGCATAATTCATAAGGCTATAAATGTTGAATGTTCCAAAATTTCCTGCAAAATAACGCAAAACATACAAAGTCATTATTCATAGTGGAGTATGAACGAACGTTTCTTGGTCGTTTTTATGTGAATTCCAAAATATATTTCATTTAAAAAAATTTATATAATTATATACTAATTTGACTTTATGGTAATCTCTTTTGTTACTGAGTGATAATCAATTTGATCTACTGAATACCTCAGTTGAAAGAACGTTGGATCAGTATTATAAGTAACCGCTGCCTCGTGAAAAGGTGGACAAGGGAGCGGTGCAATTGCTGCTGGGAGCCAAAATAAGGGGGCGCCAAGTTGTGATGCCCTGACAAATGTTTTTATATAAATATTAAAAGAACATATATGTAATCTCAGTGGCCGTTCTGTATCGTGGTATACAGACACGAGGCAAAACCGCTTATAAAACTTCCATTATTACTTTATTATAGATTAATATTTAGTAGAAAGAAAAGTTAAAACAAATTATTTATACTCGTAAAAGCCCAATTTAAGTTTATTCCCCTGAATATTGTCCAAGTTGACCACGGAGAAGGGAAGCGCCACAAATTAAGTATGCCCCGGGGTTGCTGATAGGTCCCGCTGTGACAAATTAAGGATAGTTTTGTTGCCATTGCATACTTATGGTTGTAAATTTCATAGCAAGTACAATAAAAAGCAAGGATAGTTATGATCGATGTGTTACGTTGCAACAGCTGGCTTATGCTATGCTTGAATTGTTGCTATTCCATCTCATGTGACAATGTATGTATTATGGTGCATACATCTTTTGTAAAATACCTTTAATTTTACAGCCAATTGCCTCTCATCATGGCTTGCTTACCACTGTTGGTTACAAGTTGGGACCAAATAGTCCCACTGTTTACGCTTTAGAGGTGAGTATCAATGAGGTTTACAAGAAAATGCTCATACTGATGTGAACTTACTTCTCGACTCACACTAATGAGTTCAATGGTATTTTAGGGTTCAGTAGCCATTGCTGGTGATGCTGTCAAATGGTTAAGAGACGGTCTAGGATTCATTGAGAAAGCATCAGATATAGGTACTTGATTTCGAAAGGTAAGATTTGCTGTGTTTCCTGGACAGTCCACATAAAAATTAGTATGATATTTTTTGAATTTTTAGAGGCCCTGGCTGCTTCTGTTTCCAGCGGAGGAGGTGCGTATTTTGTTCCCGCATTCTCGGGACTGTACGCCCCATATTGGGAGACCGATGCTCGAGGGTTTGTATCTATTGATCTATTAATGTACGTCGAGCGGTGGCGGTAAAAATCTTTGTAAAAATGTAACAATTTGGTACACTTGCAATGTTTAAGATTTAGATTCCTTGCAACTGAAATGCTTGCGAAATACCTCAGGAATAAGCTGAAGGGACAAGGTGATAAATGAGAATCCTCAGACTCTCATTCTACTAAAAATGGAGCGGCTTGGACTTTGCCTGCATAACATTAGACATTTTGAGTATCATATGTTGCAGATTACTTAGTTCGAACAAAACTGTATTTTTGCCTTCAGTCATGTGGTAATAAGTTCGTTGTTTTCCTTCGCTAGGATCATAATTGGGCTGACACAGTTTACAAACAAAGCCCACATTGCTCGTGCGACATTGGAAGCTGTTTGCTTTCAAACACGTGAGGTATGCTATCCATGCTTGATCGTATTAACTCTGTTCAGTACGACCCCCTAAACTTCAGAGTATGGTTCAAACATTTGCCATTTTGACCTACTTACTCTTCGAATTAGAATCTTCGTAAAAAATTGAATCAGTAAAGTGGTTTTCAGTGCGCATAATATATCCTGCTTTTTGCTGCGCAACAAACCGTTACAAAAATTTAGCCAAAGTTTTTGAACTGTTTGTTCAATTTCCTCGGATTTTAATGAGTTAAACTTGAAAGTTTTTGTTCGAACATCGCCTTCTTCGGTTTCAAGAAACTATTGATATAAGTTCGATCGAAATCACGTTGAATTCAACTATTTTGAGGCGATTTTGTATTTTTTTTCTTCACTGTATTCTGTGCGACCCCTAAAATATCAGACTTTGACCTACTTACTCTCCGAATTTGATCCGAAACAAAGTTTTTTAGAATCTGCGTAAAAATTGAGTGTAAAAATGTTTTTTGGCGCACGTAATGTCACAAAGTTCAGCAAACGTTTTTGGACCATTTTCTCAACTTCCTGGGATTCTAATGGTTTAAGGTAGATTTCCACAAGGCCTAAAAATGTTGTGCGACCGACTTCTGATTTTCTGCTGTTAAGTATCCAAAGAAAAAAGTAGAGAGCGATTGAACTTTTTGAAATAGAAATATAGATTTTTTACTCCATATGGCTTTAGATTCAGCGGAATCCAGTGGACTCCACCCACCTTTCCCCTTGGCAATTAGCTTTATCAAGCAGGTTGTGTAACCCGTGAAGAATGAGAGCGACCTGAGATAACGTGAGATGGCGTGCAGTGAGATGTGGTAGACAGTCCAGATAAAGTAAAATAAGTAGACGCGAGATAAGTGAACTGACAGAAGGCAAAGTATAGTAAAGTGAGAGATGGGGTTTGTGAAATGAGGCGACACAAGGGAATGGGGAGTTGAAATGAAGTGAGAGAAATCGAGGTATTGAATAGCCAATAGAAGAAGTGTAATGAAGTGATATGAAGTGATGCGAAGTGAACTGAGGTACGGAAGCCAAAGTGAGGTATTAGGAGGTACGGTGAAGTGAGCTGAGGAGAGATGAAATGAAGTGAAACAGAGGTGAAGTGAAGTGATTGAAAAAGCGGGAAGTTGAAATGAGAGAAGAGTTCTAATGTTGTGGAAATAGGTCAAGTGATGTGAACCGCGGAGGGCACATTGTATTGAAGTAAGACGCTAGACCAGAGTGTCGAAAGGTTGGGTCATGAACCGAAGCTTTGTAAGCTACGTTCAAAAAGCCAGAGGGCCGCTCACCTGGCTCCGCTGGGAATTTATTCAGTCAGTTTGGTTGTAGTGACCTAGGAGTCGACGAGGACGAGTTAAGGAATACAAGAAATCGAACCAACACAAGTATTTGTGCGTGGCATTCGTGGCAACATCACTAACATTTGTGGCAACATCACTAACATTTGTGGCATTTTCAAGTACTAACGCTTTGCTGTGCAAATCTCAAGTCGCACAACCTCAAATACAGCCTACGCTCTGCTGAGTCCCATAGCTCAATGGCTAGAGCATTTCACCCGGCGATCAAAATGTTACGGGTTCAATTGCCGTTTAGGGCTCAGAAAATGTTCTGACTACAATAACTCAAGGAACATCTTCAAATGTAACTTTAATTTATGATCGCAAATTTCTTTAAATATTCCAGAGAGCATACAGGGAATGTCGTTAACATCCCTCACTATTATAGAGCTGCTGCCTTATATCGCTTTCTTGATCTTGAGGTTTGGTTGAAAGTGTACTGAGAAAATTGATACATTAGGTGGGCTTTATTCCTTGAGGAGAGACCTACAGACTAGTCCTCTGTTCGCCCAATCATATTTTAGTATTAAACAAACCAATCTGGCCTCAAGTCTTCCTGCCACGGACGATCGTCAATGTAACACTTCGTGATTGGACATGATTCAGACTACTCATTTTCTCAAAATTTTTTTGTAAATCTTAACTATGCAACATGTCTAGGAACACGAACATGGCAGAAGTAATACATAAGCCAAGGCTAGGTGTCGGCTACCCATTTTCAATGTCAATCTTAAAACTGTCGTTGAATTCAATATATCTCACTATTTATAAAAAGAAAGTCATACCAGCATTCGTTGTAGGGTGTGGAAAGCACTATCGTTTACAACGATCCATTGCCACCACGTAACTAACGTTGGTCAGATTAACCAAACAGCGACGAGTGTACTTTCCTTGAGGGACAAGCAAGCGAATAGTACACTCGCTCCTGTGTGGCCAATTCAACCTATCCTAGTTACGTGGTAGTAACAGGTCGTTATACATGATTGTGCATTTTTTACAATGCCGCAAACACTTGTTTGTTGACGATGTAAACAATTCTTGTCTGCGATGAACTTATAAGCTAATTAGGCAAGAGATAGCCATGCTTTTATAGGGTTACATATGGTTTAACCTTCCGATTTGTATCAGATATTGAGTATTATAGAATAGCAAATTTTTGGGTTGTTTTTCCTGGTCATGTCTCTAGTAATTCTTCTGTTGACAGTAGTATAACCAAGGAGGGTTGCGGTATGGGAACAGATCCCTCCTGTGGATGGTCCCAAGGTCATGTTTCAGAAACAGCAAAATTCTGGTGACATGAAATGATGCAAAACAGACCCACGGTTTCGGCGGATCTCTTTCCTGCGACTGGTTACCCAGCTCGTTCATCGGTTAAAACAAACTCCCGACTTATGACGTCCTTTCCGAGGTTGGTGATTGCCAATGAACGTGCTGTTTTAGGATTTGAAATGAGCGACGAGAACTTTTTAGAACTTCATTAACGACTTAATCAAATAATATAGTCTACTACTTTGACTTCTGCTTTCCCTGTGGTGAGAGGAGACGAGGTGAAGTAAAATATTGGGGGGCGAAGCACAGTGACATCAGCGGAGGTAAGTTGAACTGCAGTCGGACGAGGTGAGGTCTGGTAAAGGGAAGTCGGAGGAGGCTAAGTACTAGGAATCTTGAGACCGACGACGTCGACTTCAACGACGACATCCTTCAAAATGTCATCATTTACAGAGACCTCGGTTAATTAACCCACCGTGACTGATGCTTGCCGCTTGTTTCATGACTTCAAAAATTCTCCAGTTCTCCTAAAACGAATGCAGTCTCGGGTTAAACTTAATCCTTTTGTCTCGCTGCAAGCTGAAGTCGTCGTGAAGTTGTGAAAATGGTTAGATTGGCGTTGTATACAGAACGACGCCGGTGCAGAGAAGCCTCCGGAGATTTATAATTAGTCATTTTATTTGAATAAAAAGATTCTTTTGTTTAGGAGCCACCGTCGTAGATCTTAAGGTCCCTAATAATGACGACAGTGGAGATGAGGCGAAGTGAAGTCAGACGAGGTGAGGTGAGGTGACGTCAGAAGAGACGAGGTTAAGTGAAGTGAGAGGTCGTGACGTGAGGACAGGGCCTTGATGGTGAAATGAGACACATGAAGAATATCGTGCAGATCCATAATACTTCTTAAAGGCGACATGTTTTAATTCAGTTGTTGGATGCAATGAATCAAGACTCTGGTATTCCGCTCTCATCACTTCAAGTCGATGGAGGTATGACTGCAAACTCCTTACTGATGCAGATTCAAGCAGATCTCTTGGGAATACCAGTAGGTAATGTAATTATACAGTAACGTAGCAGTAAAGGAGTCCTGCTGTTTGTATTGTAAATATTGCAGGTCTTTAGTAAATAACGCAACAGAAAGTTGTAAAACTACTTTAAAAATGCTCTGCTCTGCCACTGGAATAGTTTTCTAAATCCAGTTCATCTACAACCAAGCTCGGTGACAGACTTTTATGACAGTTGGACATAATACTCGAACTCGCTGGATTTCGTGCAAAAATGATGCACTATGAGCACGTGGTCATGGAGGTTGTCCTTTAATTGATTGATATTTCGGCTGCATTTCACAAAGTTTAGCGTGATACATTTTCAGGTGTTAAAGATAAAGCTCGGGCTATAGTTTCGATTTTCTAATTGGACGGCATTAGTACTGAATTATCTGTAGAAAATAATCATATTCCGATTCTAAGTTAAGGTATTCCCGGCGTATACTTTTCTTGGTGACATACGACGTCACAGTACCTCTCGACGTCTATGATGATAATTCGCAGCCGTATCAAACGTTTTGACCAACTGTTTCTAGTGAACTGCAGGGAAGTAAAGATTCAATTTAATTCTGTATGGAAGGTTTCAATCTATGGATGTGTATCAACTCTTGTCAAAGTTTGATAATGTGAAAACAAGACAGCTGGTGCTCCACCATCAACTTTCGAATAATGAAGAATTATGTTATGACGTAAGAATTGCAATGCTATATGCACTTATTTATGCGAGCATAGTTGAACTTCACCTACAGTTAAGGTCCTCGTGAGTAAACACCTACATCAATCAAGGTTCTATTTACCTAACGTGCTTCATACTCCGCGTAGTGGGACTTGGAATCGGAGTTTTAGGCTTGCGATAAAAAATTCAAAGTGCAGTATGAAATCGATCGTCCTGCACATGTTCTGGTGGCTGAAATCTGGTGTAAAACTTGGCAAGTGTGGTAAACTACAGTAAGTGGAAAGCTTTAAATGCTTACCATGTTGAATTAGGGATAAGCTGAATGCCGAAACATCTTAGTTGCTGTCTTTCATTACATATTCTGAATACAACTTACCCGGATATTTTGCTATATTTACTTTTTCATTTAAACTTTTAATTCTCAATGAGAACGAAAAGACGAGCACTATGAATAAAATTACAAATTTGATTTCGAAAGTCATTTTGCTATTAGCACTGATTAGGAGCAGCGACAGAAACCAGTTGTTGTGGACCAAAGACAAAGTAATCGATAGCTTCTTTCTGTGGCACCAGTAAAATCGGTTTATAAAAGTGCCACATGTAAAATTCAGTAAAGGAAAAGGTAATGAATATCCCGCTACCTACCTAAATACACGTCCGAGCACTAGCAGTGCAAGTGCGTTTTTCAAGCACGACAGTTTTCTATAAATACAGAGGGTATGCACCTGACGTCATAGCCACCATATTGGTGAACCTTTTTAAAATCGTTTTTAAAACAATTTTAATCACTTTCTTTTTGTTGGTTTCCGACATGGCTGCCATGCCGTTTGTTTTTGGAACCTCTCGCTATATATTGGGTGCATACTGGTACCCCTGTAACAGTCACGTGCAATCTGCGGCCACCTTACTGCTAACATTAATCATTGTGAAATTTCGCTGGTGGAGTACAACGTGCAGTTTTAAAGTAAAAACTAATTTAACAGATATATCATGTATATACTTTTTTCTAGTTCGACCATCAATGACAGAAACTACAGCCTTCGGAGCTGCAGTTGCAGCGGGTGCAGCTGAGGGTATTGGATTGTGGGACATCAAGTCTGAAAAGGAACGTTGTGAAGTTAAAATATTTAAACCACAACTTGACAGGAATGGTAAGACATTCAAATGTTGTTCTCATTAGTCTGAACTTTTGCTGCATCAGATTTCGTACTTATGTTGTGCTTTACAAACTGGATGTTACTTGCAGAAAGGGAGTTGCGGTATACGAAATGGAAGATGGCGGTTCAGAGATGCATGAAGTGGGAGGTCAGCTCTGCATAACTGAGACTGAAGAAAAGGGTTCGTTATTTATCGTCTTACACTTGTACCTTTCTTTCATTTTTACCTCGAAGGAAAGGCATGGAAAAGATGAGAGGGTGAAAGAAGTTTCTCATAAACACATACTAAATTCTTTCTTAAGCAATCTTGGCCAATGCAGCAGAAGTCCTGCAAAAGCATGTTTCAGGTCCAGCTCCAGGGCAGAAATGAAGAATTATTTGCCATTAGTTCACGTACAACTTAACACTGTTTCTTTGAACATAGCTCCCATGCATTAATATTGGTAATATCGTCAGGGTTCTTTCCTTCTTAAAACCTACCGTTCTTTATTTGTAATACATCTACCTCTGTTTCCATAACAATAAACATTGTACTTGCTTGTAAGTTAAATTGCAGTCCAATAGAAACTGCAGCTTTGTGTGTATTCCTACAAACTTGAGTTTCTTAGAACGCGCTAGATTGACCATACATGTTAAGATTTTGAACTGAATCTTCTTTTTTCGAGATAGTTTTAAATCATCAACGAACCATAAATATTTTTATTTTTAGGGGAAATGTTAAATCAAGAGCACATTGGTGTGTCAATGTATCTGTGTTATGAGTTGTTTTTTTTTATCACTGCTATATGTATGGTTGGAAAAAAAACAAGCTTTTGCTATTTGCATACGTTGTAAAAACTGAGATCAAAAAACCTATTAAACCTGATGAATTTTACGCAGTCGAGTGGTATCTTTGATATGATTAAAATCAGTGTAGTAAAAGCTTTTAGTGTACTTTAAGGAGGGGAGAAAGCTCATGCGCGTTAAAGTGCCACTACGAAAAACGCTTGAAGAATGAGCCAAATGTTCTTGAGAAGCATGACAACATGATAAGGGATCAGATTAAGATGGGAATCGTCTGGGCAGAAGGCGACGACGTCCAAGAACTTGACAACGAATGGCGCTGATGAGAAAAATTGTGAAGGACGACCAACAGCAGTAGAGGAAGTCCACCTACACGAGAAGTACCTTGGACCCTCCAATGTCTACAGCTGAAAATAAACACAAGATTCTGGGTACCCAGTGGGAATTATGACATCGACTTCCTAATCATTGACATAAAGGACGGCGCAGCTTTAGCCCAAGAAATACCACCGACAAAGAGAAATCTTATTAGTGTTGCTTCCAAGGTCTACGATCCTATGGTATTCATTTCACCAATAACCATTAAGCTCAAGCTGTTGTTCCAAGAGCTTTGCGAAGCTAAGGAAGACTGGGATGACCTGCTTCAAGGAGCATTAAAATGTAGCTAGCAGCAATTGGTAAACAACATGCACGAAGTTCAGCCCTTTAACATTCCTAGATGCTATTTGAACGGTGTGTGTGACATAGCAACTTCATACGAACTCCATGGACTCTGTGACGCTTCTACCAACGCCTACCAAGGTGCAGTGATATATCTACGAATTACTACTGCTACAGTATCCTATGTTCGATTGGTGATATTCAAGGCTAGAGTAGCACCATTGGCTCGGCAGACCATTCCAAATCTTAGCAATAGAGGAACCAGGCGGGAATCGAAGTCGAGTGAGAAATATTATTGCCCAGCAAGTAGCCTTAAGCAGAGCCATATTGATAACAAAACATAACTTTGAAATATATTTTAATACTAACGTTTCGTTGCTACACGCAACATCATCAGAGTGATGGAATTACAATGTTGCACGAGGCATAAATAGCTAAACTGTTACATAAATAGATGGTGAGAGAAGTAATATTTAAAGGCCGAGAAAGAGGACTTGACCGGGTTTTCAAGTACGAGGATTTGTTCCAAACTGGAACAAACTCCGAGTACCTGAAAACTCGGTCAAGTCCGATTACGAGGCCTTTGAATGACTTCTCAAAATCATATTTCAAAAGTCCTTGGACTTGAAATATTATTTCTAGTCCAAGGACTGGAAAAAAAACAGTTCAAGTCCTTTGCCCAGTACTTCCCTGGTATTTCAAGCTCGCTCACGTGGTACAATTCTGTGCATCTGATTGAACAAGTTCCTCATGAATTATTAATGAGTTTGAGAAGTGATGAAGAATGCTAATTAGTGGACGCTAATGGACCGAGACAACGGGAGGACAAGGTTTTTTGTCTGCCCCTATTCTCTCTATGTCTGTCACTTCCTGATGACTACCTTGTCCTCCCGTTGTCTCGGTCCATTAGCGTCCACTAATTAGCATTCTTCGTCAATTCTCTCACCATCTATTTATGTAACAGTTTAGCTATTTATGCCTCGTGCAACATTGTAATTCCGTCACTCTGATGATGTTACGTGTAGTAACGAAACGTTAGTATTAAAATATATTTCAAAGTTATGTTTTGTTATCAGTATGGCTCTGCTTAAGGCTATTTGCTGGGCAATAATATTTCTCACTAGACCATTCCAAGACTATGTAGATAGTTAGTATCAAGGAATATTAGGCATTAACACTCAGTGACATGAAATGTTCTTTATAAGTGGTGAAGGAAATTTTCGAGTGTAGGAATGATATATTTTTGAAGACCCAGTCGGGACCAGTTGCTAAAAATTGCAACTCTAGGACCTCCGGCTGGGAATCGAACCCGCGACCCTGCGAATCTAGTGCAGTGTTCTGCCAACTGAGCTACGAAGGCAGTTGCCGAGAGCGTGGTCACGAATTCTGTTTATATATCAGTGGGAATGCCAGTGAAGTGAGGGGTATACTCAAGGAATATTAGGCATTAACACTCGGTGACATGAAATGATCTTTATAAGTGGTGAAGGAAATTTTCGAGTATAGGAATGATATATTTTTGAAGACCCAACCGGGAATTATCATTCCTATCATATATAGTTAAAAGGTAAGAGAAACTGCCGGAACATAAGAATGATTAAACTGACGTTTCGAGCGAAGGCCCTTCGTCGGAGTGAAACGTAAAATG
>JBAHVQ010000463.1:469863-486736 GCA_036872915.1 Nanipora kamurai | reverse complement strand
TATCTATCTATCTATCTATCTATCTATCTATCTATCTATCTATCTATCTATCTATCTGTCTGTCTGTCTATCTATCTCTATCTATCTACATCTATTTATATCTATCTGTGTATCAAATCTCCCCTTCTCTCTCTCGCTCTTTCTATCTATCTGTCTGTCTGACTAAATACGAAAAGAATTTTCAGAAATCATCATCAATTAGTTTTATTACAAAATTTGATGTCGTAGTTCATATTCTTTTAAACAAACCTTGGGGATAGTTTCAAGTATGAATCCAGACAAACGTTGATTGACTTGTTGTAGATAACCTACAAGTCATAAGAACTTTTAGAACACAAGATACCAAATTGGTGCTTGAACAGAAATACGAACCTAATTTGTCAAGTGCTACAAAGATCAGCCGTCAATGCTGGTCCAGATAACATTGCACTAAGTATAGAAGTATATACAATATACACATTAGCAGTAAAATATCGCATTACGAATATCTGAAATGTACGATTTAAACACAAGCGAGATGTTAGGTAGGAAAATGCCTGAATATTATACTAAACTGCAGGCTATCTGCTTGTAAAAAAATATTTTCTATTGTTTAAAGCTTTCCATGGTGGTTACATAATTCAAATAGTAATATTTGTAGGTTACACCATAATTTTCTCTGGGTTTTCCACCCGTGTGCTCGGGTCATGTTCAGAGAGCTGATCGTACAAACTGTCTGAAAACGTTAATAATCGTCATTGTTAAATGTGTATGCTTCTAGTTAGGTAAGAACTACATGTACTACTCTACAGAAAAATATAGATAAACAAATTAGGAAGATGATTAGGTTTCTTCTGGACTTGCCAATATAGCCCAAACCCAATCACATACGGTATTCACCAAGATTCATGTTGTTGTAAGATTTATCATTGTGTGTATGAAGAAGTTGGTGCATTTTTCGTTGAGATCTATGATTAACTTTGATTGAGATTAATGGAGTGTACGTTCAATTTTGTGGGATGCACAGGGAACGTATGGTATACAAATAGAGTAATTGAATTGCTTAGTGTTGACTGTACTGATTGAGTGAGATCGAAATGCTATTTTTTCATCGAGAAATCTAATTTGCGTTAGCCAAACACGCATGGGATCAGGACCATCGCATCAAATGGGAAGAATCATCTGTACTTACTCCGGCGAACAATTACCATGCTCGAAAAATAAGAGAGTCTACAAAAATACAAAAACACAACAATATTCCTCAAGAAGACAAACCCTTGAATGAAACTTAGTCGACTCTTCTCCTCGTCTTCCTAATTTGTTTATCTATATCTTTCCTTAGAGTAGTACATGTAGTTCTTACTTAGAAGCATATACAGTTAAAATGACGTATTCATGCTAGGTGATGAGTAATGAACGTAGAAGATTGTAAATGTGATCAATCAGTTAGTACCACCAACTCTCTGAAGATGACCTGGGTATACGTCGCGAAAGCTCAGAAAACAAACTAGGACATGTTGTAACCAACAAATACACCTTTTTTTTCTAAAATAACCAAGCTTTAGTGACGTCATTCACGGCTCTGTGCTTTAATACCAAATGTTATGACATCATCATCTCTTATTGCAATAAATAGTTTATTTGGTTATGCATGTTAAACACAAATTTTTTTGCATACGAGAGCTTGGTGTCATTTTAGACCACATGCGAACGTTCGTCAAGCTCGTACAAACAGTTTCTTAGCGCTACATGAAGACGTGGATCGGACCCACAACCATTGACCTATCAAGATGCCGGGGTAAAGTGCGGATCTGTCATATGTGCTGCCTATGGGGAAACCACGATATAATTATGGGAAGACCTGGATATTAAACACAAATTATGTGCATGTGGGAGTATGGTGTTATATCTCACGCCATGTGAACGTTCATCAAGCTTGTATTCTCAGAAAAACTACCTTCGGATGACCGGCGAGATGGTCGACCCATTGCGCTACCAAGACTCAGACGGTGAGCTAAGGTTCAAACGTTTGGACGTCGTCTGTAATTAGGTTACTTTAAAAAGTCTCAATGTGCCATCACGTGACATCAATCGTAGTTTTCTCTAAACCTTCTATGACTAAAGGACCTATTGTAAACGGGTAGGCATTCGTTTTGAAGCAGCCATAAGCATCTCTTTTCGAAGCCTTAACGTCACAGCAATCATAGAAAGCGATCATAGATCGATAGAAGAACGAGAACTGATAAGAAGTGACTATTGTGCAAATACTTGCTGTTGCAACTGTATCGTAAAGGTCGACATGCTATTGTAATAGTATTGCGAGAGTTTTCAGGGAATTTTAAACTCAAAAATTTTCATAAAAGATAATTAAAGAATCTCATTTAAATTTGCAGACACGAAGCACCTGTCACCGTACTTGAAAATGACCTTGTGGAGTGAAATTATAAACGTTGGAGGGACCTTGGTTAAAGGATCATTGGGAAAAACGTGGTTTTAGGAGTCTTCTAACATCATTGCTGGAGCAGATTTTGGGTTGAAATCTTTCATATCGAGGAGTGGAAAGTGGAATCTTGTGATCATACTGCAGCAGAGGTTTTATTTAACGTTTTAGGATTGTAGTATTGTAACAACAAGAGCAAAATGAAACAAACCAGCTACCAAACCGAGCAATAGGCATTCATTTTGGAGCCTTGATGCCTAAAGCTCATAAGTAAAAAGCAAGCATTTTGTGGCCACGTACCGCTACGGTTCTCAAGTTATGCAGAAGATGTGAAGCAACTGTTGTTATGACTATCAGGAAACAATCCCTACACTCATTATTCTCTTTTTTTCTCATAATTGTTCTCCTTTCTTGTAGATCAAATCTCGGTTCTTTTGTGGCTGGTGAAGTAACTGCTAGTCCCGGAAGAGGTCGTTTCACCAAAAGGGTAGGCAAGACATGATGAAGAAAAAATCCATGATGTGGAATAGTTGGAATTCCGGATGCTGGAATTCGCCTGGATGGAATATGCGACTGCAGAGTTGAAGCAACCGACGATATACGACATGTTCCATTTTACGATTCAGAAATGGAAATGGAAGATGAAGTGTAAATACACAAAGACAAACTGACCATGAACTTCCAGCTACTTTAGTTTTGTTAGAAAAATAAATATTGGAAGCGGCTACTTTTGAAGGGGTGGTTACCTTAAGAAGAGCGGCAACTTTCGGGTTTCCACAGTAAACGTTAAGAAGGCGGCTACTTTTGAAGAAGCGTTACTATCGGAGGTCAGTTAATTTCGAGACTGTACGTTACCATGTTAATTGATTGATGAGAATGTGAATTGCATGTGAATTGCTAAGATTTCACTCAGTTGACAAACTGACCATTTTGCCACTCATTTTGGGATTAAATGCAGGAACACTTCAATGTATGAAATAAAACCACCTATTACTCTGGGAGTAACTTCTTGTTATGTTAGAAAATTTGTTTAGTACTGTACCTGATTCCAAAACTGACAATGCGATTGACAGAGTAACCAACTGAGGTCATTTTGTATAAAGTTAGCCCTTTCTTCCCACTCTTGCATTTCATTCTTATCTGGAAGCGTGTTGGATTTTGTAAGTAAGCTCAGTTTTATTGTTGGTGGAACATAACTGATAAACTCAACCTCCTCAACTTCTATCCATTTTGGGTCCTTGAAAAACAATTATAAGATTGAGCGTTTTTTAAGAAGTGTCCTTATTCTTGTAAGTTGTCATGGCAAACTCATCAGTACAGTGTTGGAAATGTTACATTGCACAGTAAAGTCAGCAGTACCATATATGATGCTTTTCCACTAGATATTTTGATACCCACTATTTTGAATTGTTCAGTAACAAGGAAAAAGCCTACCTCAAAGGCTTTGTGTCACAACAATTGGTAGCCTAAATTGCTTTGTTCTTGATTTGAGAGATTAAAAACTTAACAGGCCACAGCCACAAGGCTTTGAAAGGTAAGTACTATACTGTATAATATAAGACAAAACATAATCCGAAAATAAACATCTTGTGAACAACTCAAGATATGAGCTAAAAAACAAGACACAAGTGTAGCAATAATATTTTGAGTTTATTGCAAAGACTTCAGATCAACTGACAAAGTCTTTGCAATAAAGGTGTATTATTGCTACACTTGTGTCTTGTTTTTTAGCTCATATCTTGTTTCAGCTGGTAAATTGAGAATATGCATTGGTAAAGTAAGATCAACAATAAACACAAAAGGTGCAAGCATGAATAACCCATTTTCACAAAGTATTCACTACCATACAAACCAAAAATGTTTCACCATTGAGCCTATTGTAAAAATAACCATAAAATAGCACCAGATGTTGATTAAAAACATTTGTTAGCCAGTAAAACATAGAAGTGAGACAACCCTACTTAAAAAATCATAATCCCCCAATGCTGATAATAACAGTGTACCTCTTATAATTGTAACATGCCTAAAGTATTGAAGTGTAAAGTTTGCCCATGAAAAACATTTGAGTAAATTACTGACCAACAGCGGAATTGATTGAGAAGTTCCAGACACAGGATCATGGTATATAGTGGACCGTACATCCAGTGGTAAGTCATCATTCTAGACAAAAAAAAAGAGTAAATACTTATTCAGCCCTATTTCATTACAGTTACGGTACTAAAAAGTACAGGCTTTCCTGAGGGTGTTTTGTTGGATATGGAATGAAAAATGTCAAGACTTTTATGATTTTCAAGGAATTGTAAGAAGTGAGAACTTTGACAAGATTTAGACATTCTTCAAGTCTGATTTCACACACTCACGATTAATCAAAAATAATTACTACTGTATTTATTGATCTCACTTGTTTGGTCTGTTCTAGTGAAATATTCAACTGAATGTTTTTAACCATGACATATTTTACTAATACAGATTGAACAAGCTGGGTAAGTAAGTAGTTAGTATTCCCAGAATGGCTTTTAACTGGAATACTGCATATTAAAAAAGTTCAGGGTTCTAAATAATGGATTGTGAGTCATGACAACCTGTTTTACAATTTTCATGACCAAAATTTTGGAAATACATGTACCAGAAAAATCACAACGTGGTTTTCTGAAAATACAATTCTCACCTACTGAATTTGATGTACCATGAATTGCAGATTATGAACCGCAACTTTTTTCCAAAATTTAACGTTGTGCAGCTTATAATCTGGTGCGGCTTATATGAATAAATGCAAAATTTTACTGGTATTTGAAAAAGTTTTCTTCCTTTTACTAAGCATCACAAGGAAAAAATTTAATTTTACTTTATAAAATGTAAGATGGTATGAGCTTGTCAAGCGGATCAGATAAAACAAGTCTAATTGTGATTGGCTGAGCATTGGGTGGACCTCTATGAAGATGATTCTAAGTTTTTAGACTTTGAGTCATCACTAAAGGAGGTATTTTTAGACTGTATTTTTTTTTCTACCTTAAGTTGAAGTGATGCCATCCAGAAAAAGTTACACATTTTCATTCAAACTTGAAGTAGTTAAATCTGCCAAAGAGCATGGTAACCGAGTTGCGGCCATTAATTTTGGAGTAAACGAAAAACAAGTTTGTGAATGGCAAAAACAGGAAGAAATGCTTTGCGTTTCAAAAAAATCTATGCAAGCAAAGTGAGGAAATAAGGCTTGCTGGCCAGAATTGGAAACTGCCATAGAGACCTGGATTCTCACTCAATCAACACTGTTCAAATTCATCTCAAAGCACAGATGCTTGCGAAAGAGACAGCTTCAGCAATGATGGTTTTTTCAGCTTATTATAATCCTGTGTGGCTTATCTATGAATTTTTCATGAAAATTGTCAAAAAAACGCTCCTGCAGCTTATATAACAGTGCGGCTTAAATCCGTGATTTACGGTAACTCTTTCAAGTTTGGTTTCTGCTGTTTATTATCGTACTGTGTTTCACCCTGTCTAAAAGATCTGAGATGTGATCAGACCATGGATTAGGCATTATTTTTTTGTATTACCCACAAATTTGTCTGGTAGTCAAAATTTGTTACAACACATATGTTGGCAAGCATGTGGAGAGGCAGCTACATGTACTTGTGTTTTGCAACAGTTATACTTGAATCTGTATTATATTGTATACTATACTATCCATGCTGTGTCTTCATTTACAAATAAAATGTTAAAGAATGCCTACATTTATTTAAAACATAAAAAGTGCACAGTTATGTTATTCCACTGATTAATTTTGTGATTATGAGGGGTGGGGTAAAAATCACGACCCATCTACAAAGAATTATTTCAAACCTTGAACTACAAGGACACAGCAGAACTTTGAATGTTCTGCAGATATGTTTTATTTTATCTATATTGGCTGACATTGTGTGACATGTGGTAGCTTGGTGCATGTAGGTCAAAATTACACATCCTCTCTCTCATTATGCTCCTCAAGCTTGTTAAGTCAGAAAAAGTTATCTGAGCCCTGGATGGGAATTGAACTTGTAACCTGATTGCCGGTGAGATGCTCTAACCATTGAGCTATAAGGACTCAGATGAAAGAGCAAAAGTTATTACTTATACTGGTGGACAGGTGACATGTGTACTGCTAACTGCAGTCTCAACAAGTCATGTGCTTCCCATTTGTGCAGACTTCTCAATATACATGCACAAAATGATTTATGCATACAATCAACCACAGACACAAATGCAGACCTGTCAAGTCTCCCGATATTATCAGGAGTCTCCCAATTTGGAGAGTTATTTCCTGACCCCTTAATTTTCATGCTTAAAATATCCTGATATCAAGGTTTTCAAGTTCAAACATAAAAATTCTTGGTACATGTATTTTCCAGCATTACATCACAGAAGTACATGAAAGAAGCCATTCCATAATCATGAATTTTCTTGCATTAGTGTCTACACTATGCATTGCAAGTACATCTTCAAAATGGCTTCTCAAGGAACAAATGTTAATTAATTAAAAATGTTAATCAATTAACTAGTTTTAATTGATAATTAATTGATTAATTAAATAAAATGAAAGAAAAAGAAATAATGCACAATGCTGTACAGAGGTTGTGGGTGGGTTGAATGTTTATGGTTTGGTCCTTTGAAAAAATCTACATGACATTTCCCAGAGTTGACAGGTATGCAAATGTGTTTTTCAGTACAATGTTTATGGATGACTTCGTTATTGCAGGTAAATAGTTTTGAGCTTGGCAAAGTGTGATTTGAATTAATACAGTCATGAGAGAATTTAAAATTTTGTGAAGCAGAAACTGTAATATTTCTTTACAAAATAAAACAAATTCCGAAAATAGACATCTTGTCTTCTTGATATTCAAGTTAAAAAACAAGAGTGTACAGACAGAGTCGGTGATATTTCGTATAGTGATATTTCGGTGATATTTCTATAGTGAAACTGTTACATTTTTGATAAAATGGGTGTTGGTTGCATGAAAGTCACGATAAGAAGTCATTTCGTGACTTCCGCTTAGGCCTTAGGCAGTACACATGACGAACCTGCACCCTAGCTCACCATCTGAGTCTTGGTAGATCAATGGTTACAGCGTCGCACCAGTCATCACAAGGTTGCGGGTTCAATTCCCGTCTAGGGCTCAGAAATCGTTTTTCTGAGAGAACGAGCTTGACAAACGTCCAGTAGTCGTGTGAGATTTACCAAGCTCTCATGAACTGAGTTCGTGTTCAACTTTAAGTATTTTACAATAAATAACAAACTCAATCCTGCAACAAAAATAACGCCATTACGATGTAAACTTCACTTAAGAGCTGAACGAATTTTATCCAGAACTTTTACCTTAAAAGCTGGCATTTTACTGCGTCAAGGTAGATGAAGATTTCGTACTTTTTCAATTGTGCAGTTTGAGTTATTAGGACCATAAAGGGATATTTAGGGATCACTTGGCTAATTGTAAACTAAGGGGTGGGTTTAATTGAATTTAGAGGCTTTCTTGCTTACCCCCTATACTAGATAGCCTGCGAGCAGGGAGCCAATCAATCAGCCTGTCATATTTTGAAGCATGCGTAGTTGTCAGTTCTCTTTTATCAAAGATTTGTCGAGATGGTAAGTGTCCAACATGTGCATGAACATAATTTACTTTTAGCTTATCGTGTGTTGGTCTACTGAAACGTATTCCGTTTAAAAAGACCCATAAACATATTTATGATTTCGTGTGTCATTTTATGGTCACTTATGATGTCGAAAAAACGTCCGTTTTGAAATCGCTAACTGCAGTCGGGCAGATCAGCCATGTGAACAGCGAACAATGCGAATAACAATGTTTTCCAAAGAATCATGGAGAACTCCTAAAGTTGGGGGGAAGTAACATTTTAACTTAACAACTTTAATGGAAGAGTCCTATTTCTTTGTGTCTTACAAACCAAGCCCAAGGAAATATTTATGGATTAGCTGAGCCACCAAGGCCTGTTACCGATAGTGCTTGACTGCCCTCGTTAGTCCTTATCTGTGTCCCAATAGTGCAGTAATTTTGCGTTAGGTTTTTTAAAAGTGAGTACTTGTGGGACTTAAGGATCAACTGTAGTGTATGACTCAAAGTCTGCGGGATTGGATACATCTATTTTACTGAGTTTTTTAAATTTTATATTCATTGCTCTACTGTACTATTGCCATCCCAATGTAAGTATTATTTTTGAGTAATATTAAAGTACTCATTTCCAGGGTTTCAGGAAGATTCTGACTAGACCTTTTTGGAGTTACAGCAGCCATATTAAAGTAATGATAATTTGGACTGTGCACTGGTTGAGATTTAAACTTTTAATTTTCTATGAAGTGAGACTATCATCTAGACAAATGGTCCAAGGTCTATCTTGTCTTCATTTGTTTAGCAATTCACTTAGTTTAACAGTGTTTGCAATACTAATGAAAAGATATGCAGAATAATAGATCATGAATTAAGAGGTCTGTTCAACATGGACCTGGAATGTTTATCTTGTTCCTTATAAATGACAGTTACAGTCACTAGATTGTTTGATGCATTTCTAAATGCCTTCTTGTTTCATGTGAAAGGAAATGCTGTAGTTCAAAGGTTTCATTGTATTTTATTATTACAGCCTCCTAAAAAACAGGATTCTAAGTCCACATCCAAACCTAAGAAGGATAAGCCTGCTGGGTCTGGAGGTAAAGCCAAAAAAAAGGTAAGATGTGGAGCTAATTCAAAGTAATCAAAAGTAAATGCAACAAAAGAAACCTTCGGCAGTACACGAAAATACCACTTCTGCAGTGTCTTACCTAGAGAAAAATAACACTCTCCTACCCAAATAGGTGTGCTAAATGTTAAATAGCCATCCAGGGTACAGTACAAATTAGGTGGTTGCACTTCACAATTTGTGAGGCATTTTGTTTCTTTTGGGAAGCAAAATTCAAGTGAAAATGGAAAAATATAAACCATCAAACTTAAAAAAAAGCCCTGCTGTTTTAGATCTTTTACATCTTTCTGGTACTACAATACATATTACAAAATGATTACAATAAATCCTACAATAGATGCAGAGCTAGAACAAATGTTCACCTGCATGAATTGAGTGCTGCAAGAATGATTGGCACAGGCAGCTGAGTTGTGAGCTACTGGAGGATAACCTTTGAATCAGAGAAGAAAGTTCCACAAACAAAGATTTAGATTGTGAAATGGCCATTGCTGGATAACAGTAATGAGAAACAAATAACTTTACAATAAATTACTGTACACTGAAATTGTGACTTTTATTTTTATGATCTAACATTTGAAATACTGCTAGTCTACCTAAGCACATTTATGTGTTTATCTTTGTGACACTCAGTCTAGGAGAGGACAAATTGCAGAGGACATTGGGATGACAAATGACTTTAAAACCAATGAGCTGGGGCATATTAAAGGCTTTCATACATTGTACAACACCTTTCAGTTGAGTTTGGATTGACTGCAGTTTTCCTCTGATGTTTGATGTTAACAATGATATTAAAACTACTGCAAGATAACAAAGAAAATGTAATAGTAACATCATAACATAGTTTTTACCTGGTAAAACAAAGAGAATTCAAGAGAAAAATATAGCTGTCTTAAACTCAACTGTAAAGTGCAGTAAAGACCTTCAATTGCCAACACAAACTTACCTGTAAATGTTTCTTCCTGTAAATAATGTACAATTCTAAGGTGAAACTGTTCTGTTTCTTACTCCAATTGTTGCATTGCTGAGGGAATGCTTTGAGTGATCATGGCAGTCATATCAATTGTAGCAACTGTAGTGATTATATGGAAACCACCCTTTAGAAACATCACAGTTTTTGCTCAGCAATAAGTTAGATCCTCTTGTTAAATGTATAGGTTTAAATTACACTTGATCAAGCCCATATCTATTTATCAGACAAGCACAATATTGGCTGGTCAATTAAAGTCATGCCTCCATTGAAAATTGGCAAGATATCTGAACTGGAGTACTGTATTGATTTTTGCAAGCAGAATGTTTTAAAACTGTCAACAGATTAATTATTATTGATCTTATGAGGGGTTTAGCCATCCATGTTTTCACGTGCACTCAAAAACTGCAAAATGTTTTTGTGATGCACTTTTAAATCCTCAGTTCAAACCCTGTAATAAGCTGGTTTGTAAGAGTGTAATTAATCTTTCAGTAAAGTAAATGATTTGAACCTGGGAGAATCATGACATGTTAGTGGAAGTTGATTGTCCGTGCTAGTCTAGTCTTGATAGACTGTTGGTGGAAGTGACTGACATTTCAATGACCTTAGTGGCAGTCATCTTAAGATTCAAAATAACACTATTGAAGCTAAATACCGCTTATAATTAATAGAATTGGGATGTGAAACACTATAAAAAAACCATTTGAGCTGCCAGTTTGGTTGATTTTCTTGCCAGTTATTTTTCCAAAGTTGTTTTCATTTCCTAATTTGTACCCTGCCATCATCTGAATTGGAAAGTGTGTTGTAAAAGAAATAGCCCTTATTTTCAAAAGAATTCCTACTGCAGTACTATCACCATTCTTTATTCAATGTTGATTATGTACTTGGTGGCTGCTACAAGAATTTTTTCTGGCAAACTCCGTTAACCTGCTTCAAACACGTATGTTTGGAACCTTTTATCTTGCCAACACAGTATCTCAAGATTTCAGTTAACAGAATTATCCTTAATTAAATAATTAATTAATTATGGTGGCACTCATTCTGCAATTTTCTACTCCTGTTGAATGACACTCATGCTACTATACAAATTTGAGAACGTACATGTAACTACCTGGAGGGCGAACTGGTTTAAAAGTAATTTCAGTCCCTGACAATAATTCATATCTTTCTAAATATATGTAACCTATATGCGATCTGTACCTTCATCATCATTCAGACCGTTACCAGAAGCTGATAGTTTGCGGGCTTCATGGTTAAAAGCACAGTCGGACAGCCAGCTTCATGTCTGCAGTTTGGTACAGTTTAGTCTGTTGTACGTTTTGGTATTGCACTTGACGCCATTACAGATAATGGTGGCCACAAGTTCAAAAGATGTTTAAGGCCTTTAAGAATAGAAATCAGAAAGTTTTCGTTACGTCACGCATTCTGAATTCCGGTAGGACACTATCCAGCCGTTAAATGCTATATACCTTCTCTACCTGCTGCGGCAGAACTCGAACAAAATATTTGGTCTACTCGCGACTAAAGGCGTATTTGTCAATTTCACACAACCGTGACATAAAGTGCCGAGTTATAGGAAGACCTTGAGCCAAATTTCATCGCTTTTGTCAGAATGTCAGTCTCATTTTTGCTACGTTCTTTTGGGGCATATTAAGTTGGCTAAAGTTGAAGAATCTTTTATGAAGAACTCTGAAGAATCCGTCAAAACACAAGCTCTCAACTGGCGGCTTTCCGCCGATTTGGAATATGACAGTGTAAACTTGTATCATAAGAAGAATTCATTTTGAAAATGTACCGATATATTAGCTGTCTACGCAATTGTCAACACTGGGGACAAGCTAATCGATAGTTTTATATCGAAAACGTTCAGTCACTGCTGGAAAGTGACAATCCGGTGAGGACAAACTCCTTAAACATCATCACTTGTTGGTGACTTGTGACTAACCACGGTTAACAGAAGGGGCTCTATTCACACTTCGGTGACAGTCGGCAGTATGGACGGCTTGTAGATAACCAAAATGGTTGGGAAACTGCTGGAACTGATATTTCGAACGAAGGCCCTTCGTCGGAGTGAAACACGTTTCACACGCGCTCGAAACGTCAGTTTCTCCATTCTTAAGGTCCTGCAGTCTCACAAGGCCACGTCCAAAACCTTTCGCACCAGAGTAGCGACAAACCGTTTCTGATTCTTCACAAGGCTGCATTGAAAATTTGCTCGATTTTCGATTTGTTGTAATCATATCATTCCCTCCAGAATTATTTGCAGCAATTAAACTTCTTTTATGTTTGTTTTTGTAACTATGCTTGTTTTTTCGCCCCAATTATAGAAGTGGTCCAAAGGAAAAGTTCGCGACAAGCTCAATAACTTGATTCTGTTTGACAAAGCGACTTATGACAAGTTGTACAAGGAAGTCCCAAGCTACAAGCTGATAACTCCAGCAGTGGTATCAGAACGTCTGAAGATCCGGGGATCATTAGCACGACGAGCATGCGCAGAACTTCAGAGTAAGGGCCTGATTAAGCTGGTCTCCAAACATCATTCACAGGTCATTTACACTAGAGCTACTAAGGCCGCTTCTGCTGAAAGCTAGAAAGGCATCCTGGTGAATAGAATGAAATAAATTTGAAGTCTATTTCTGACTATCAGTGTTGTCGTAACTTCTTAATCACCCTCACTGAGTGTGGGAGCTCTTCTCTGAGCTGCATAAAATTATCTGGCATAAGGCAAAATAAAAGCCTGTGGGGCTAACTATAGTAAAGGGGTTAACTATGAGAATTTAACCTACACTGCTGATGCCAACTGGCCGGGAGTTGAACGCGCGCCGCTCAACCTGTTGAGCTATCGAGCCTACGGGGATTGGAGGCGAGTGAATGTCTAAGTTAAGTGCACGAGATATTCTTGCGACAACATAATGCCCCATTCCTCGTGGGAACCTTTGTGAGGTAACTTTCATCAAGATAATGGATCCAGAATCAAATATGTTACTGAAATACATTTAAAACTGTAAAAAAATTTACGAAGGATGACACCAAAATCACATTTCGTCCATTTTTTAAGGAACAGATCTTCAGTTTATTCTAACTATAGTGTGAAACAGGGGGGAGTCGAGTTTTGGGTTACGTTGTGAGATTCGAAAACACGATTTTTTAATCTTGTTTGGCGGTCATGACTTAGAGAAACGACAACTCCATTTACAAAAATTGACCGTATCCAAAAAGATGGTGACTTACAAGTCCAACCATCATCCTTTGCGTGCAACATCTTGCTCAAGTCATAAGTATATGAAGGTAAAGTTTCAAAAATAAAGTCGGTAGGAATTAGGGCCTGCCAGTTAAACCATACCAATATGTTAAACAGAGAGAAATTCGGTTAAGCTTTGTTTACGGCTAATTCAGTTATTCTTCAGCTGCTATTAGAGCTCACTTATATTTGCAAAGCACTTTGGTCAAATGCATTGCCACCATCTTTTTAAAGTACCTTCAATTCACGTTCGACATGAAACAGAGAAGTTAAGGAAACACATTTATGGGAAACAAATAGAGTCGGACTATCTGCTGTGAATACGTGAAATACGAGTTGGTTGTTGATCGTTCAGGTTGTTCTAATCTTGAGAAAGACTGTTGCGGTCATCTTCAAACTTGAAATGTGACCAAGAACAGTCAATCCCAAGACTACAACAATCTAGACGATCAACAACCAACTCTTAATGATACCACTTTACATTAAAACGTTGAAACATTTACATTAATACGTGGAACGTCGAGTGCTTAAGCTATACCTTGTGCAAATATCCAAGCCGAAATATTTTCAGGTCATTCTCTCGTGCACAGAGGCTTCTGTTTTCAATTGAAAACGCGGGAGTGATGGGGAGAGGAAAAGAAAAGAAGCTTCTGTTAGATAATATCTATTTGGCTTCTCTTTTTGCTTACCCTTTTCCCGTCGTCCCATTGCACTCCTTTAATTTCCCTCGCTTCACTCCCACCGCTCTCAACTTTGCGTTCAAAAGAGAAGCCCCTGCGAAGGAGAGAGCATTAGTCAGATTTTAAAGCTTATATATATTCAGCTAACAATTCAATAGTCAATTATTAAACAAACAATTGCCCTGACTTACACTCGGACTTTTCATTACATTTCCTAACGCTCAAGCTTTCAATTATTGTTTCTAGCGTCAGGAATAATTATTAAAATTGAAATGATTACTTGTTATAAATTTTCTATCGAGGTTTTTGAAGCTGAAATACGTTTCAAGATGAGGAACGTGCACCACAAAAGAGTATGACGGCATTTCCCACTGTTGGTGTCCTACGTTTGTTTAGTTTCCATGAGTAAAGCTTCGACAGTAGTCCAGACGTTTCCAGGATTCTTCTCTTGTACTATGTCAGCAGGATTGCATAGTTTATCCTAACAATAATAATAAAAATTAAACTCCGTCCATTCTTAAATCTTTAGTTTCAAATAAGCAACCAAGCGCAAAGGTAGTTTCCTAAACAAAGTAAGTTCCTGGCAAAAAATTTTACTCAACAGTGCCATCGTGTTATTGTCGCAAACAATGCGTAAAGGAACAGAAATTGAGCGTTGAAATGCGTTGTTGAAGATGGTTTGCAATGCAGTAGCTGAAATTGTAAACTGTTCGCGATGGAGCTACAGCCATATTAGAAATGATTGTCGCCTGCATGTTGGCAGGTGGAACGCAAGAGACAGATCTGCCATTTTGTTGTTTGGATATGTTTTGAAATTAAAATAAAACAAACAAAATGGTGCCGTTCTGAACTGACTAGGTAGAAAGCAATCTTAGTGATAGCCTGTATCTCAGACCACAAACGTTTCGTGCAACAATCTCCAAAAAGTTGTTCCATGACGTCACGACTCTAACCGCCAGGCGGGGAAAATTTATGCAGTTATAATCAATTATGCAGCTTATTAAAGCCAACGCAGTCTCTGCCTTCTAACGTTGCGGTCAGTAGAAGACTTGACCAGAAGTCCCGCTCGATGTTAGGCAAATCAGCCGATTGCGAAAGTATAACTATCGGTCTTTTTTTAATGATAGAAACTAGTCTTTCGCAGCGACAGCGGAGCAAGATTTTAAGTGGGATCACACCCCTCGATTATTCGTGAGTATTCCGATTGCAACCAAAAACCTCATTCCCAATTATCTAAGTCATTATTGTGTTTAAACCACAATGATTCAATCATAAGTATACTGGTATTCACATTTAATTACAGGAATTAACGATATACAGTGGAATTAAAAAAAAGTAGTGGCCGTTCCCCTGCTCCTCAGCTTCCGCGGTTCCCGATTTCACTTTGGAACGTAAGGCAGGAACAGCGTGGTATTGATAAACTGTGTAATTGATTATGACCGTGGGACAACCTTTTGCAGCTTGTTGCACAGATCATACACGAAGTGTGTGTGGTCTGGGGTACAGGCTGTCGTAGTGATGAGATAAACAATACTTACTCTTTCTACTCCTAATTTTAAACAGCCTGAGAGAAACTGGTCGACATTCTTTAAGCACTTACTCATTGTAAGTTTTGGCTAAATTGCAATGAAAAAGAAATACGTTTATTAACTACATGAATAATTGCACGGCGATAACAATAACATTAAGATAAATTTGTGGAACACTACAAACGAATATTTGTACATTCTGCTTTCGACCTGTTAACTCAAGTCATCCTCACAGCAACTGACCAACGACGAGTTAGTTGGCGTCGTAAGATCGAGCGGATTCTGTGTCAAGCTGGGGTTAAGGTATTTCATATCAGTCAACATAAGCTGTTAAAGTTTTACACACACATAAAGACAGAATCAACTGTTTTAATCGCATCGCGTGTGAATGTGGTCTGGTCTAAACTGGTGAAATCGGAAGAAACCGTTACTCGTCTGAAGGAGCACAAATGTTGTTGCTCAAAAGTTCAGTTCGATAAATCTGCTGTAGCTAAGTACGCTTAGGAAAGTGGAAAGATTCCGTGCTTGTGGCATGTGACAGGAACTGCTCCTGCGCCCAGTTGTTCAAAGGACGATTACCGCTAATCCTAAATTAAATTTAACTGACTCCTTTAGTGGACATTTTCTGTTTGATAACTTCAGTTAAAACTTTCTGGGATAAAATGTTTCTATACCTAGACGACATATTAACAAAAAAAAAACCTTTGAACATGCTTTTGTACATCAGAACTATTTCATCCACAAAGTTTTGAGAAATCCTGGATTAAGATAATCACTCACTACTTAAGCTATGATCACTCACTTTGTTCTCATGTGAGTAGGTTGAACGGTTTTCGTTTATATGACGTCAACTGCACATGTCAAAACGCACAGCCTGTTTTTGCTTGTTAACAGGCTTGGACAAGGTTGAGCGTTTGGATGTCCAAACAGCCGTTCATGGCTTGATAAACGAACAGACTTGAACAGATTTGTTGTAACGGTACGTTCCATGTATGATAACAGTGTTGTTTCAGAGTGATCGAATAACAAGCAAGAACATGGTTGTACCGCCAGCACTTTTTCGGGTCTGTAATCAATAGTATTTTAGTCCGTTGAAAAGAGAATTGTTAGTGTTTTTATGCACATGTAAAAGTGACAACAGCAGCACTTCTGTAATCGGTCACCTTTCATTCTGGTTTCTCGTAAAACCGTCGAAAACCCTCGCGTGTTACTCACTAATAACACGAACTGAACAAGCATGAACAATGATGTTAAAGCTACTCCGAGTGACGAACCATACCGGACAAGTAGAGAAAACTCTACTTGGCCCGGCAGGGATTC
>JBAHVQ010000463.1:439511-458734 GCA_036872915.1 Nanipora kamurai | reverse complement strand
CTTTCTACCCCACAGCCTCACATACACAATTCCGTTGGTTGGGCATGGTCAAGGGCTGGTGACTAAGCACCCATATACATACATACATACATACATATTTATTTCACTCAGAAAAAGTTACACTGTCTATAGGAAATATACAAATTGCATAAAAGATAACATATATCATGCGACTTCCTCAGTAACCATCACATTTCCTCTCAGACTATTATAAGGGTCTGTTCCGCGAAGACAACCAATTAAGGTAATCTAGGCGCCAGTCCAAAAGCTGAGTTTGGATAATGTGATCTATTTTGCTCTTGGGCTGGGAAATTTCCTTTCAGACCCATAAACATCCTGGAATCACTCAACCAGTTAAAGCAAAGGACATCAGGACAGTCAGAAGGACTTACTAGTCCTTAATAACAATAATAATAACAATAATAATAATAATAATAATAATAATAATAATAATAATAATAATTATTATTATTATAATTATAATTATTATAATAATTATTATTATTATTATTATTATTATTATTATTATTATTATTATTTAAACTTATTTCAATACGGTAGTCTTTTAGAACGCATAGGTCCTGATTTCCAAGGGGCCGTATATATAAAAACTATTTACGATCTAACAATTAATTCAAACTATTTACAACTTCACGATTAATTAAAATAAACTACAGACTTAGTTAAATAATTTATGATACAAAATTAAACTAAATTTTACTTTCCTTCAGCATAGTTCTAAATTAGCTTTCGTTAACTGTCTTTATTTTCTACTATTGGGCAGAGTGTTCCAGCCTACAGCACCAGAGTAACTCACTCTTTTTTTCAAGAAATCTGCTCTTGCTTTACTTAAATCAAAATTATTATTGTTGCTACAAAGGTGATGTAAATTGTTAGGTAGTTTAAACTGGTTGACGATACTATCCGTTCTTGTGTGTGTGTACTCGATGCATCAGTAGCGCTTTTTGATGGTAACGCCTTTTCTCCAGTGATTACCAGTTTAATTTCTCTGAGATCTGGGTTGACCTAGTGTCGTAAGTGAGCTTCCTGTAATTATTCTGGCTACTCTATTTTGTAGTATTTGCAGTCTATTCAACAAATATGTGCAATTGTACCCTACTATGCTACAGTAATCAAAATGCGGAAGAATAATTTATTTATAAATCAAGATTAATGTAGCTTTTGGGACAAAAATGGTCTAACACGCCTCAACATGCCAATGCCTTTTGAGAATTTTTTCGTGATGTTGTTAATATCACTCCATAACAATTTACCGTCCATAATAACGCCCGGAGTAGTGCATTGGTGTCCTATATTGCTGGCTTCTCGTTTGATCTGGGTTTCGTCAGTGATATTAGTCAATCTTCCTCTGGACCCGGTTATCATGTATTCGGTTTTGTCTTTATTTAGCGTTAATCATTAGTCATCATCAAACATACTGGCGATAGAACAAGTTAGGCAGTTACAGAAATCACTGACGTAAATTAAGAAACGTAAGGGTCCTAAGTTGGACCCTTGTGGAATGCCACATTCTATTGTTTGTTTCTTAGATTATTTATAATCAGCTGTACATATGTCAGTTCTATTTTATAGGTACGACGTAAACTAATCCAGCGCAAAACCTCATATTACACCATACATTGATAATTTACGAATTAGAATGTCGTGATCAACACAATCAAATGCTTTTTTAACATCTAAAAATATAACTCCATTTAGTAAACCTCTGTCCGTATTAGTAAGCAAGTTGTTTGTGGCCGATAATAGAATGTTGAATTCTTTATCCTAAATCCAGATTGTTTATTTGAAATTATATTGTTTTGCTCTAAGTAAACAATCAACTGGTCAAATACTAGTTTCTCGAATATGTTGGCCATAACCGAAATGACCGATATTAGACGATAGTTGCCACAATCAGACTTTGACCCTGATTTATATATAGGCGAAACTAATACTACTTTTAAGTCATCTGGAAAAATTCCAGTCGAAATAGATGGATCAAGTGGATACCACAGGAATTCAAATGAGTAGCACTGATGTTAAAAACAGTATCCATACCAATTGTACATCTTTTTGTGCAAAAATTACATTATTTTCATTGCAATGCCGGTGGAGGTCCCACTACCTATTTTACTTTATAGAGATATGAGGTGATAACTTGGAAATCTTCGCACGAGTTCTGAGCGTAACTTTGGATTACTGGTGCCAAATTAATCAGTGGATCTTGAAGATGTTGATGAAGCAAGTCGCTGGACATCTTGTGCAGTAATACTTTGGATTGAATGGAGAGGCTCAGCTGCTTCTTGCCAAGCAGCAGCAAAGTTGTTCGCCATGATTCCATTCACCTACGTGGCGCGCAATGCATTATAATTCGGATATTTAAAAGCAGAATCGGATCGGAATTTTTATAAACGGAATAAGTTTCAAACCTATTTTGGGATTATATTATTTTTACATGAATTTTTCATTAGTATGGTGAATATATGAAGTTAAACAAGAGTGATTAAAACCGGCCAACCATTTTTAAGAGAAAAGGGGTAATGCAATTAAACCCAATATATTTAATTGCAATCTGAACAATTGTAAATCATTTGAAGTAGTTTATATTCATTTGCAAATAAATAGAATTCTCAAGGATTATTTCTTCTTAAACACAACATATTTTGAATTGCAAGTGAAACAATCAGTCAGTTCAGATAGTTCATACTCTCATCAGGAGACGTAAACCAGGAAAACGCAAACCAGGACATGTACCAAAGGGTATATGGACCTTTACGAATGACTATTGTAACTGCTCGTGGTTTGTAGTTAAATAAATTAAGTGGTTTAACCCGAGAAACGTAAGTCTACCTCTGATCTCAGCTGAAAAATCTTGCCAATAGGTCTCACCAAGTTTGAATCAGATAATATTGCTCACATAGGAAGAATTTGATTCTCCTAACATGGGAAGGAGCTGTCACTATTTATAGAGGAACACGTTATCCCTGGTAACTTGACAAGTTGTCCATGGTTACACAGGAATAAGCTGTGCCTGATTGCACGGGAAGAACTACCACTGTACCACTGGTGATATGAAAAGAAGTTGTCTCTAGTTGCACGAGAACTAAGAAATTATCCTTGTTATATGAGCAGAAGTTATTCCTGGTTACACGGAAAGTATTTGTCTCTAGTTACATGGGAAGAAATTATTCCTGATGATCTTCGAAAAAGTTATTCCTTCCCGAGGGAAAATTAAAGATTTTAATAAGTCTTTAAAAGGTCCCGCGAAAGATCTACACTCGACTCTTATACACATTTGCAGTTCCTAAACTCTTCCAAAGACCTTTACGCTGGAAAATTTTAATACTTAATGCTGAACACGAACCCAGTTCATGTGGAAGCTTTGTAAATATCAGACGACTAGTGGACGTTCGTTAAGCTCGTTCTCTCAGAAAACGATTTCTGAGCCCTAGACGGGAATCGAACCCGCAACTTTCTGATAACCGGTGAGACGCTCTAACTATCGACCTACCAGGACTCAGATGGTGAGCTAGGGTGCAGGTTTGTCATATGTATTGCCTAAGCGGAAGTCACGATATGAGTCCCATCTAGGGCTCAAAAATTGTTTTCTGAGAGAACGAACTTGACGAACGTCCACTAGTCGTCGGAAAATTTTAATCATCGTAAATATTTGGGGAAAAAAGTTTTGAAACTTGTTGAAAAGTCTTGATCTGATCTATCAACAGATCAGAGCAGATTAGAGGTTCTGTGTTAACAGTGTATGTTATTTTTAGGGTTGAACTTTAAGATGGAATTCTTTGACTTACACGTTCTCGATGTTTAACATTTCTTCTAAGATGTAACCTTGCGTGGTTTCACAGAACAAAACACTAATAAACTGCAACCCAAGCCTTGACCCTAACCATACTATTTTAAAATTAATAACAGTATTCTAGAAATTTTAATCAGTGAATTTGTGTGTCATTCAAGGTAATGGCATTTAATGAAACGTCAGTCCTTTAAATAATTCCACAGCTCGATATGAACATTGAGAATTTCCAAAGTTATTTATTGATACACCTACGACTGCTTTTGCGATGAAAATTTGTTCCGAGGTTTTCTGATCAACTCGAGCACACCACTAAAATAGTACCATCCAATAAAATAAAAGCTAAATGAGAATTTTAAACTATGGACTTTAGAGCTACTTTACACAAATTTAAGAGGCTGTCCGGGTAAGAACGGATAAGGAAGATTTCACACCTTCACTGATTCCCCTAATTTTTTCAGAGAAAGAAAACCATCATATACCATGAATAATTATCACGTTTATTTGGATTAACCCGAATGTTTTCACATTTTGCCACAAGGTTTCCGAGGTCACCTTAAAACTAACCGATTTGCCTTTGGGAACCCTGCAAGTTGGCTAAAAATGTTGGGCTTTGCCAAAACGTAATAACTAATACAGTCGAAATTATCTTTTATACAGAATCGACAAGAGGGGTTTTGCAATTTTTGTGAAGTTCCTTTCCAAGAAGGAAACCGCCGGGTCCCCTTTCATTAATTTCTCTCGTACCTGAAGGGCACCCCGTCCGAAACGTTAGTAGAAATATGTTGGCAAGATTTTTACTTTCAACGAGTTCTACTTTCTCTCTTTTGCTATCACATGCAGTTCTTTTTCGAACTTAACGGCTTTTCATTTATAAACTTGTAAGTATAGATCGGAATGATTGACCAAGAGTCAAGTGTAGAATTTCTTTCCTCGACTCACGACAAATAGAAGACAAAACAGGCCAACTAAAATAGATTCGACCACCGTATAATACGCTTTCAACCACTACAACGCGTTCACGAAGGAGAACTAGTTAAACTAGCTCACTATGGCAATGCTAAAACAGATATTGAACCTTTTTGAAATTAACATCAGAAGATAGATAAAAAGAGCTGATAAACTATGTTTTTTGTTGAAGAATGTGCATGCTTTTGTTCCAATTAATTAATGCAGCAAAAGCTTGGTGTGGCTTTATCATAAGTGCACATCCTATGTAGAACCTGACTGGTGGAAAGAATAAAGCCTTTTTGAGAAATCAGAGGTTGTTGATTTCCTTAAAAAAATTTTAATCATCTTTTACTAAGTACATCATCGTGGCCACTGTGCCCTCTGCTCTTCGAATGACGGAAGGTTGGGTGACAATGTATCTTACTATATACAATATTAGCTCTTTCAATTATGCATATAATTGTAAAAACCTGGCACGTGTTTCGCGACAGATACCCCCTCCCTTTCCTTTCCTAAAATTTGAAGCGTTGGATCTGGATAGTTTTACAGTTTGAAGATATACGCAAACTGTATACCTATCACGGCCTTCCATACTGGACGTCTGCACGAATAGACGTCTCGATGGTCAATAGTTTTCAATTACCAACTGAAATTATTATATTTGTGACAGTGTTTAGGTTGTTTGGACAATATACAACATGGCATGCATTTCTGACCTGGTTTCAATCAAACTAGAATGAAATAAACAAGTTGACCCTGCAAAAACAAACACCAAGTTAGCATATCATGGAATAATCCACAAAAGAACAGCTTTCATAGAGAGTCATAAGAAATACTTAAGAATTTTTTTTCATCTGATTGAAACAATTCTTGGTTTTCGATATTATTTCTAGAGAAATTTATTTGTAAAATAAAGAGGTTTGTTCTGAAATCAAACTTAAGTTTATTTGTATGTCAATTAAAGAAAAAAATATGCATTACAGTTTGTTTAACTCCTTCCTGGCCGTATAGATCCTCAGTGACCTATGGAGACTTTAGTATTTTAATCTGAATAACGCCAGACGATTTTACTCATCAAGGGGAAAGTCCTCGGCCAGGAAAGGGTTAAACTTGAGAAATTATTAATTTTTTTAAAAAATAAAAAACCTGATAAAAATATAAATAGTATTTATTTGTAATCAACGTCAATAGTTCAGTGGCTATAGTAATATCTTCAAACATTTTTCTTGAGAAATCGTTCGGTTACACAGATTGTCATGCCTTCGCTGGATTAGGTTAAAATGGCGAATTTGGTAAACTCGCCGAGCTCTGTGCGGCTTGAGAGTGCTAGTGCAACAATAAATTCGAATCTACATCAAGTACCATTTTTGAGAAAATAGTCTTCATCTACAGCTAACTTAATTTCACGCGCATTCCGGAGTTTGTTACATGTGTCTTAGAACATTCATAACTCAGTCAAAATTTTGTAGAAATCATTTGTTAAAGCTTTATACTATAGAGGTAAGATGGACCATTAACAAGTAACATAATCAGCTCGTTCGGCTAACGAATTACGTTTTGGCAAGCCCCGACATTTTTAGCTAAATTGCAGAGTTTCCGAAGGCAAATCGGTTAGTTTTGAGGTGACCTCGGAAAAATATGAGAACTCAGAAAATATGAGAACATTCGAGTTAATCCAAATAAACGTGATATTTGTTCATAGTATATGATGGTTTTCTTTCTCTGAAAAAATTATGGAAAGCGCTGAAGGTGTAAAAGGCCTTATCAACCGTTCTTACGCGGACAGCGTTTTATATGCCATCAGTTGATTAACGGGGAAGAGCCACTTTGCTGAATCTGCTAATAAATCATTATTATTATTATTATTATTATTATTATCTCTAAATTTTCAATATTTTCAGACTTGGAACAGCGGGAATGAAGATTGGGAGTTTATCCTCACAAATGTATCAGATAATATAAATGATTAATAATTGATTGCAACCATTATCGACGACTTTGTTACGAAGTTTAGTTAAATTTTTCTTTCAGGCCTTTCGTTCGGCCGTTCGTGAAAGGAAACAATCAAGTGTGCATTACCGTAGTTTTAGCAACCTTGGACAGCTCAGCATGGAAACTACATGGCGGTGAACTATATTTGTTTTTAAAATTATTTATACTTGACTTCCTGTTGCCAATGAAGGAGACTCAAAGTCTTGCTGATCAAACTGTGGAACGCCATGGACTCAGAAAAACTCTAAGTTTCAGATCCCTATTCTAGTGGCTCAATGGTTAGAGCGTCTGGATAGCACTCAGAAGCTGTAGCTTTGAGCCCCGTCTGGATTGGTGCTAAGAGTTTTTCTGAGTCCATGGCGTTTCACATATTGATCAGCAAGATTTCCTGAGACTTTAATAGCGTCAGACCGCCACCTCAAAATACAAAATGTACACTTAATAGTTGCCAAGGTTTCAAGCCACGTTATTAATTTATTAGGTCAAAGAAGACCGATAAACTTCTCACCAAATTTTACTATTTCGCTTTTAATAATATACATGAAAAAATTTCTTGATTCCGATTGGCTAAGAGCAGTGCAGAAAAAGGAAATACAGTGCAAATTTCTTGAGCCAGTCAGTCAAAGACCATAAAAATTAGAAGAGCCAATCAAAACATACCTCTCACCTGCGGGCAAAATTAAAGAGAATTACGATAAAAATGACCGGCGCTTTAATTAGGTTTGCGTTTGTAAAAAAATTACTGCGGTTTTTCAGTAGAATTCCTTGGGCAAACGGTTTTTGTTACTCGCGTCACTTCTTGCTTAATTTTTTCACGTATATTATTAATTGGTAATAGCATGGTTTCTCGTGTAATTTGGAAAACATACACTAGTGAGTTTTTCAAAAACTTCAAATAGCGCCAGTTCATCGGACTCGTGCTATTTTTACAGTTTTTGAAAAACTCGCTCGTGCATGTTTTTTCCAAATTGCACTCGAAACCATAATATTACCTGTACAAATTCAGATGAGCATACTAATTTGATATTGTACTTTGAGTAAATAAAGTAAATAAAAAATAAATAAATGAATAAAAATAAATCGACAAATAGAAAAATAGAACATTAAATAAATAAATAAATAAATAAATAAATTTAAAAATTAAATTAAATTAAGAAAAATAAATTAAAAATAAAAAAAATAAAAAATTAAATAAATAAATAAATAATAAAATTGCTTCTCAGTTTTTCATCACAGCAGCAATTTAAATCTTCTGGCTTTAGGTGGATTCGGATTTCCAACTGTGGTAAACTTTCCAACAAAATGTCCAGTGAGGCGGTCGCCCCCGGCCCTTACGTAATATTTAAAACACAAGCTGCGAGTGTTTTGAATGGCTTAAAATACTCATTCATACTCAATAGGCGTCTTGACGAATCGCGATGGAAAAAGGATAGGCGTTCCGCAGCAGATAAATAGGAGCGTGCGCTGGGAATCGAAACCATTGTACTTGGACAATTAGAAAAAAGTAATTACATAAGATTACCAATCTACCTGAAATGGCGTCCAGACAGTTCACGGGATTCGAAAGAAAAAATTAGTGAACAATAAAGGAAAGTGCTAATTACATAGTCGATAGCGATAGGCCGGCAACCAACAGAACTTTGCTGACTTGAACCTAGTTTACTCTTTTGAGCGCTGCTAAACTTAATTCAACATGCCTCCAAAACGGAAATTCAGGCCACCAAAGACGGAAACACTGGAAAAGAAGGAATTGCAAGCAACTCTGTAAATATTTTAGAAGATATTGGATCGCTAGATTTTGATGTCTCGGACGAGCTGCTGCATGATATCGCTTTGCCAGAAACTAGTGCCTCTGAAGTTCAAGTTGTAATGTCAGGTGCAGTCTTTAATAATTACACATTTAATTTCAGTAAGTGATTAGTTATGACTGTAATTTAATAACCATGGAAAATTCAAGGAAAGCTATACATTGTATAAGTTCTATGTTTGTCACGTGTCTCATTTTATTTAGGTCAGGATTTCAGGACTGGTGGGGTAAAATAGAAAAACAATGAAATGCAAATGAACATGAACGATTATATGTCACTAGTGACATTCATTGTTCTTCTATTTTACCCCACCATTTCCCTGGGGGCGCTTTCAATTCCCTTTCCAGGCTTTAGAAATGTTGTATGTATTAACAGATATAAAACCTTTGTCACGTGTCGAAAAAATGTCATCCGATTGGTCAAGACGCCTACTGAATATGAATGAGTATTTTAAGTTACGTTAATTTGATGAAGAACTATAAGTATGTATTAAGTGTATTGACTAAGAACACAATAGAAAGACTATATGCAATTTACAAAAATAAGAGAGGAAATAAAATCTCTCCCTCATTTAATTTTAAACCACTTTCGTATTTGATTGCAAATAACTTACTTCAGAATTATCATACGGGCAACATGATCAGAAAATCGCCATAATCAGAGAAACAAAAAGAAATTTGGAGATTACGAAAGAACAGTTTGCATACTGTTGTACATTGTCAACATATTTTTGTTCCCTTTTCAATTTACGATTACAATGATTTCCTGGCAATTTCTCATTTGTTATGTAGATTTTGTAATTTCAGTCACTATTGTTCATTGTTCGATTCTATCTCTGACCAAGTATCAACTTAGTCTTGTTACAAAGTGAGATCATGCATTACGTCATTAACTGCATCTCGACATGCTCACTATTTCCAATATCGCCGCCTTTAATTAAAACACTCACGCCCATTTCTTTCGCCAAGTTTGGTCCCGACAAACTGGCAGCTATTTTCTCGTGTTCTAGCTTATGATAAATCTACGAAGAGAACAAGACATTCAAGCCCTTGAATAAATATATCTACGAAGACAAACGATTCCGTAATTGTTTTATTATCGACAAGATTAATGAAACGCAATTTGACTGTCGATATTTGTGCTAACAGGGAGTAGCTTGCTTTCTAAGAAGTTACACATTAGTCTCCTTATCGGGCATTCTTTTTAATATGTCCTCGGAAAGGAAGTCACTAAGGCTGCAGGGACGATCATTCGAGTATTCACTCACTAGAATATCAGGAATGTTTGAAGAATCGGCAATGTTCTTCGGCAATTCAGGATTACGTTCAGGTGCAAGCAAATTAACACTTGGGCACCTTACTGGAATCTGCTGTAAAGATCGATACGTGCCCGATGCAGGTATGATTGGTATTGTTGTCATGCTGCCAAATTCTGAGTTCCGAGCTTTCTTAGTAATTCCACCATAACATTTAGCGGCTAGAGAGACTGCTGATTGACTCAATGACTGACGGACAGATAAAGATGACGGACTTGAAACTAAATTAGTTTCTCTGTAAGGCGACAAATAAGAGCTTTGAGGACGAGAGCGGACAATCAAAGCTGATGAAGGTTGTTCGCTGACATACGCAGAATCGTCGCTCTGTCTTTCATTTTCCAGCTTACCATTCCGAAGATTACTGGTTACAACCTTATCATTCCCAAGCTTATTATTTGCAATTTCAACAGAATCATCTATGTATTCAACAACTTCTTCTCCTTGCTCTGGCATGTATATTGGGATCAAGAACATGATGCAACAACATAATGTGCAAACAGCTCCAGCAATGTAGAAAGCGACGTCGTAGGATCTTGATAAATCGTAAATTAAACCTATAAAATAAAAAAAAAAAATAGAGATTTAAAGTACTTTGATGTTATGCCGCCACAGCCGAGTTTTTTTGTTTTTAAAAATCTTCGAGACATTCGGATGAAAATTGCTTAATATTGTCCTCCGCTAAATTTCATTTTGACACCAAATTTTTATCACTGCTGCGGTCGGTGATTTCAAAACTTGGCCAGGAGAAAAAAAAGTGGTATCTACAAAGCGATTGTCAATCCACGGACCTCCGTATAACTAGACTGCGGATCTCCATTACTTTTGTATTGAACGAAATGTCCCCAATTGGCCTACGCCATCATGGTAGGTCCTGTGGCGGGTAATACTACATCAAATCATTCAGAATTATCTTCCAGTAGGAAACCCGTAACGATGTTCGAACTTAGTCAAATTTTCGGTTTACCGACAAGCGTTTTTAGCTTTTAAAATGTTGTCAAGTCACTAAATTCGCTTTTCTCTCACTTTTCAGGGGATGGCACACTACTCATTTTTCTGGAGTACCCCCGCAGCCCCCCGCAGTAGAGGTCAAGGTGTCAACCCTGATGTGCCAACTCAGTCTCAGGGACGCACAAGCATAGTGAATACCGATGTAAAGGCGAAGTGCAAAGAAGGTTAGTGATTTGAACGAATATGACATAGGATCGTGAGGACTGATCAAAAAAGGCTAACATATAATAAAATGATCCTCTCCGATGGTAATGACTGAAAAAAATTACTTGAAATTATTTTCATTTGGGATCAGTGAACGTCAGTACGTCTGGCAGCAAGGCAAGCGGAAACCTTGCGTCGATTACATATGTATTTTGAACAAGTCAATAGACCTCTTTAGTGTCGGTGATTGTTTACCCGTTTCAGATCAGTTGATGTTACTCTGGAAAATTGTATGATAGAAATTTACTGACATTCAGATACATATCAAAGTGTAATCATTGCGTCTTACCTAAACGAATGCACCATCGTGATTCAACGTCATTCAACATTGCTGAATGCAACATCTGGAACTCGTTTGGCCACCATGTTACATAATGTTGCATATTGTTGTATGGTGTTGAACGGATTCTAATTTCCATCAAACATCTGGTGAAACATCTTACAAATTTTTTTATACTCATGGGTGAACAACAATGTTCAGCGTACTTCAACATTGTTGCACTCGCACACGCACAGCAAGTAGTCTTATGTCTCAAATCTCCACAGTTTGAGCCTCCAACACGTGTTGCATTCGTTATGCCTACCAGTTCAAACAATGCTGAACTCAACAACGGTGAACGACGTTACATTTTTTCGGCCATGGGTTAAGAATTATAACGAATCAGAGCATCACATAATCAATTTCATACCATTTCATATTGTATTGAAAACTCTACAACTTTCACAAGACAATAATTGTATGGAGGAAAATACAAACTTTGATAACTTTGTCGGTTTGCTGTACGACAATAAAAGATAGGCACGAATCGCCGAGACAATTTTTTTGTGAAAATTGACCCACTAGATTACAGGATTTTTTTGACAACGACGCTAACTTGATGGCACGTCGCAAATATTAATACTGAGCTGTTAATCAAATACAGAGAACCAAAAGGGTTGGGAGTCTGCCGGAACTTAAGGATAGAAAAACTGACTTTCCGAGCGAAGGTCCTTCGTCGGAGTGAAACGTCTTACTCCGATGAAGGGTCTTCGCTTGAAACGTCAGCTTTTCTACACCTAAGCTCAGACCGTTTTCCAACTCTTTTGGTTTTCTACAAGTCGTTCAATACTGCCAATGCAGCGCACTATTTTTATATCATTGTTAATCAAATATAGTCGAGTCCAGTTTCCAGTTCCGTGGGGACTAAAGTCCACAGATAGGACAACGAGTTCATTTCACCGCAGTGGTTTTATAAGATAGTCATCACGATAGAATTATTGTGACAAGAATAATCTTATCACAACAACGAACATTTTCTATTAAATATTGTTTGTTTAAAAAAAACCAAAAAACAATATTCAAGAAAATGTTTTCCATGGGCATGACATGTGATGAAAAAAACAAAGGCAATGCTCATTAATTCGAAAAATATTGTGTGAGGCTGCAGTGGAGTCAGACCCGTACTCCTTCTTCTGACGACGTTTTAATCGATCGATCACCAGCATTCCGATGGACACAAAAGGTTACAGGCTGCTGGTTCGATCGAAAGAAATATGTAGTTCCTTGAGTGTTGGCTTCAACATGACAACAATGGTTAGTGGTCGAGACATCTAATGTATATGAAACCGGGTGTTTATGGACTATTGCAAGTATTTCTCAACCTCGTGAACTCCAAACGTTTTTCCTCCTATACAAGTAATCCTCTTACCTGCTAACGTCGGTCCACCTGTTAGAGGGATGGACTTTATTCCAAACACCATCCCCACTCCAGATGATAGTTTGTCCCTTCCAACAATATCTGCAGTCAGCACCGCGCAAAGTGCCACGTAACACCCTTCAAATGTACCCCAAACAATACAGTAACACAATATTGTTGCGTAGGTCTTCATCAATGGTAGTAGAGTGTTTGCAATTCCCATAATAAGAATTGAAAGCTGGTAAATATAAAGTCTGTTCACTCTTGGGTGGTCTGAAAGCTTTCCAAAAAACAACCTACCACAAGTCGAGCCGACAGACATGATGCCAATTAAGAATGACGAGTCATCATCTGATACTCCATTGTTACGGGCATATTTGACCTAAAATTTTAAAACGAGAAATACGGTCAGACATATCGTATGACAAATTCTACCAGTTTACAGGTTCACTATACTGGCCTAAAGTGATCATTTAATGTGGATTAACTTGATTGTTGTAACTGCAATTAAACAGTGCACATAGCTGATGTAGGAGAATGAACTCAGGTAGAGAATAATACTGTTAGAAACATGTCACTCCGACTAACAAATCATACCGGTCCAAGTAGAGAAAACTTGGTCCGGCTGAGACTCAAACGCGCGACCTTCGACTTAAAGACTTAAGTGTCTCGATACTGAAGAAATGAGTCTGTTTCGAAATATCAAAAACTAAAGTAACATCATTTCAAGACCAGCTCCCAACTTGACCTGTAGCTCAGTTGGTAGAGCGTCAGACTAGCAAACCAAACGTCGCGGGTTCGAATCCCAGCTGCGCTAAGTAGAGTTTTCTCTCTACTTGTCCGGTATGGTTCTTTACTCGGAGTGCCATATTTCTAACTTTATTAAACAGTACACGTATCGGTCTCAATTACGAACTAAAGCCTTTGGCAAACGGCGCATGAAAGTCGAGGATAGCCGATGACAGTGCATGATAGTTGGAGGTCAAACGAGAGCGGGAATTGCAACTATCACCAACTATCATGGACTATCAAGCGCGGTTTGACCCAGGCTTAAAACACTACTTACAAAACTAATGATAAAAAACATTACTTAGTTTTTCATTGATTTTCTTTATCTGATTGGTCATCTTTGTGTCAATTTAGTAGTTTTTTGTTCACAAAAAAATACCACCTAGTTGCTACATCGTGTTACATTTCACCTAGACGAAGGTCTTTTGCTCGAAACGCCACTTATACTATCATAAATTTTAAGCAATTTCCGGGCCCTATAGACTTTGTACACGACGTACAACACTGTATGCCTACGTAGCACTCTCAGGTGTGTAGAGAGGATTTTCACAGGGAGGGTCAGGTTTTCTATGGAGAAGGGCAAAGTAGGGAATACGCGGGACTGAGCATCCTTTAGAATCGCAATTTAAACTTTTAAATTAAAACAATTTAAGACTTTCTACGGGGCACCTATGGGAAAAGGGGCACCTCTTGGAAAAAGGGAGGTCAGTCGCACCCACCGCCCCCCTCTGGCTACGTGCCTAACTATAATTTTGTATGACGTAAGTAGGGCAATTCTGCAAGTTTCAAGGTGCATTATTTTCCAACCATTCTTATTCCGGAATACCGAAACAAAATTCCATGTGTTTTGACAAAATATACAGATTTTTCGCTCTCAGCAATCAAAAGAATGTATTGGAAATACAATCCATTCATACTTTAAGTTTAACCGTAATAGGTTGCAAAAAGACACAATTTTGTCTTCCTATTTCAGAATAGTCCCAAAAGAATGCGCCCACATTATCTCGTATGTATATATGGTGCCAATTATTAAACAAAAGCAAGCCAAGTAAAAAAATATTAGATGTACACCAAGTTAACGCATTCACTACTATTAATTTTTGAATACTTACCAAATGAACGAAAGGGACAAAATAACCCAAAATAAAGACAGCAAGGGACACACACCAGGCGATGTATGCTTTGTTTCGGAAAATAGTTAGGTCAATAAATTCCACTTTCTTTTGATGTTCATCCTTTTTTGGTGGCTGAATGTGCGAATTTATTGGACGATACAACAGTGCATTAAAGAAGACGATAACCATCATGCCGCTATAAACACGGAGGGTGTTCCGCCAACCTAAACTTTGTAATAATTTATTCATTGCCGGTCCCATCGCCAAGGAGCCAATTCCACTTCCTGAAGATATGATCCCATTAGCTAATGATAGTCTTCTGTAAAAATATTGCCCTACTGCCACGATTGTTGAAAAGTAGCATAAGCTGGCACCAAAACCTATCATGACACCATAAGTGACGTACAAGGTGTAGATATTTGGAGCAAATGAAGATAAAATTAATCCTATTGCAAAAATAAAACTTCCCACCATTGATATCAATCTACATCCATATTTTGCTGACATTGCTGCTGCAATTGGTCCCATGAAGAACATCATGCCATAGTTCAGTGATCCAATCAAAGCTTCATTAAAAAGGTAAAAAAAATGCTGTTGTTAAGAAATATCAGTCAGGACAGATTTGATAAAGCGACACATTTAAGATGTCCACTTTGATGCCATTAGTTCTACTTCAGCTCCTCATCTACGTCCCAGTTGGTATCGTTTCATACTGTACATATAGGGCCGCCGAGAGGGGGGCAGGGAGGCAATTTATCCCGGGCACCCATCTTACTAGGTGCCCCAACTTTAGAGACCGCCCAAAATTGAGTAATGCTCCGACTAAATGTCGGAGCGGTCTTAGAGCCCCTATGACGTCATAAAAGCCCACGAAAAAAATTGCCCCGGGCCCCGCACATTCTCTCGGCGGCCCTGGGTACATATTGATAAATTATATTAAATGCCATTCATAACGCTGCAATAAAGCAAACTTGGCAGATGGATGACAATGGCTGCCATGATATTGGGTCATTTGCCGTTTTAAGGAAACTCTTCATCTCTCAAGCCATGCCTGAAACAATTTTTTGGTCTTCTGATTTGTCTTCAACACATTGGTTAGCGTAAAAACTTTAAATCTACATCTTTCCGTAATTTATCGGTTTTTCGTTTTGGTTCGTTTGTGTATTTTTTCGGAATATAAATATCTGAATACAATTTGTTACCATTGTAAGGTCATAACTCTTGACAAGAACAGTTAAGTTATAATATATGTGGAGTATTTTTATAGCAATTTTCCTACAGTAAATTGAGTTGAAATTTCCTACTTCACATTCTTAGTCGGTTTGTCTTCATGTTCACTTGCTGTATTACGATTTTCTAAACAATTTTCCACGTTGGATGGGAGTATCGGAACAGGAGTCTTCAGAGGTTAGAGATTTACATACTAAAATCTAATCACACTAGATCCATATACTTCTAGTAAACTTTCTTAAAAATTAAAAATTTTATCTTTACTTTTGAAGATCAAAAGTTTTCTTTCAAAAGATGCAGTAAGCTTGTAAACACCCTTGAATTTTATCGAATGTCTTCGTGACATTTTCCTGGTTTTCTATACGTTTTGAGCGTACCCTAACTAACAGTAGGTTGCACGTCTTGTTGGCCATATAAGTGGGACTCTAACAAAAGAATTTCATTAACTTTTGTTGTAAGCTGCACCAACATGGCCGCCGTACCTTTGTCTTTTGAGTCTCAAGGGACTGATTACGACACAGCAGTGGAGAAATCGGTATATTTCGTCGCAACACTTTCGTCGCATCTGGTACAGTATTTAATAAGAAATTGCGACAAAAGCATCAACAGATATCTATTTATGGTAGCTCCCTAGAGTTTTATGTCCGGGGTGAAATTGTTTTCAACACGGCGGAACAATCTTAAAAGTTGTTACGAAAATTCTTTTGAAGTCTTGCGGGGAAGCTTTATTGACTGTGCGCCCGCTGGCACCATATTGTACAGGGCGGACAGTTTACATTACCAGTTTAGACTGGTTTGGACTTCCACTGAAAGTGTTATGTGGAGAGAGAGAAAAAAAGATATAGAGTTTATTTAAACCAAACTAGTCATTCCGAGTCCAAATCCAGTCCAGCTGCATTCATACTTGATCGAACTCAACTTCAGTCCTTTCTCAGACCACCTCAAGCGGGTGGACGCAAATCCAGACCGGCTGCGTTCATACCAGTAAATTCTCAGTTCAAATCCGTTTCTGCCCGCCGATGTGATAGATACCAATACTTTACATAATTCTCTGAGATTATCATTACTCTTATAGTAACTTAAAATTTTGCTTGTCCGTTGTAATGTAAATGGATAGTTTATTGCAAGTTCCTGAACGGGCTTTTCAACACTCAATTACAGTGATATGTTAGTAAGAAGTTATTATAATATTCTATTTATAATACGACCAAGAGTTAATAGAAAACCTTTCATCACAAGTCGTCCGAAGAACCGTCAATTAATTTCGATTTCCACAAATACTAAAGCAAAGTATTCGTTCCCAAAATTGTTTCTTACCAATACCAGATCTATGATAAATAAAATTGACGAAATACATGGAATATTTCAGTCAATTCGTACGATGTTACTGTAATCAGTGAAACATGGCTCACTTTTCGAAGGTTACCGACGATTTAATCAGTACGCCTGGTTTCGTACATGTTCGGAGAGACCGCCCTGGCGAACAGCGTGGGGGAGGGCTATGTACTTTTCTTGCAAATAACATTGAATTTTTACATTTACAAAGCCTTGAAGACCCGAATTTTGAAGCACAATGTTTTCTGCTCAAATTGAATCGACTTCCAAGAGGAATTAATGCTATTATTTTGGCTATGGTATAGCATCCCCCAGGGAATGATGATAACTTGTTACAAAACAACATTTTTCAGTGTCTCGATGATGTAGTCGATGATGCAGTAGCTTTGTAGTCATCCAAACTCTGGAATCATATTAATGGGTGGCTTCGACCAATTCGCACTTGGACACTTACGTTTATCGTTTAATCTTAAAAAGCTTGTCAGCTCGCCAACGTGTGGTACTAACATTTTAGATCAAGTTTATTCTTCACTGTTTGACTTTTATCATCCTGCCGAAATACTCTCTCCATGGCAAATCTGACCATTCCTGCGTCCTTCTGCAACCAAATTCATCTGCCGCAAAGCAATCACTTTCGGACATTAAAACGTTCATGCCGTCCATCAAATAAATGAGCTTTATCTTTGTCCCGTGTAAATTGGTACCCACTATACAGCTTCTTTTCTACTGAAAAAAAGCTCAACATATTTATCAAAGTTATGTCTGATAATATAGACATTCACCTTCAATTACGAAGCGTTAAACACAACCCGGGATAAATTCTGACATTAAAGATGCCATAATCAGACGACAGCGCGCTTGGATTAAAGGCAATACAACAGAATATATTCTATATCGTAACAAAGTCCGAATAATGTGTCGACGTGCCCGCCGTTTATTCTATAAAACTATGGCTAAACCTGCACAAAACACTTATCCTAAAAAATGGTGGCATAATATTAAACGCCTTGCGGCCTCTCCAATCCGCAACCGCTAACAAGTATCCTTCATAACGGCCAAAACGTAAAAGTTGATGAACTGACTGACTACATAGCAGACTCGTTCTACAACATTGTCGAAGATATTCCACCCTTGGTTTTCACTTCTCTTCAAGTATCCTCGGTTCCTGACGAGTATATCATTTTCCAAGCTCAAGTCTCTGCTGTCCTTTCTAATATTAATGTTCAAAAAGCTACTGGTCCAGATGATATCCCAAATTGGTAACTATAAACCAATGCTGATGTACTCTGTTCGCCTATCTCATTAATCTTCAATCCCTCAATTTTCCAAGGCACACTACCTCCTTAATGGAAGTCCTCTGACGTCCTTCCCTTGTCAAAGATTCAAAATCCTCAGGTTACAGATCAACATCTTAAAGCAATTTCACTCACTCCTACATTGAGTAAAACCCTGGAAAGCTTTGTCAACAAATAGATATTTGATAAGATCTCTCCCCATATTGACCCCAATCAACATGGAAATGTGAAAAAAAAATGCTCCACGGCACACGCTTTTATTCGCTTGATCCACTATAGGCTGTTCTCTTCAGACTCTTCTGGTTCTGTTATTGGCGCCTGTATGGTAGACTTTTCTACAGCTTTCGCGACAGGATCGACCACAATATTCTTATAAAAAAACACAGTTGCTTAAAGTTCGCCCTTGTCTTATTAACTGAAGTGTCGTGTTTCTTCGAACTTGTTTACCTACGAGTTAAATTGGTTTTTCTAAATCGTCGTGGAAGGTAATACACGCAGGTGTCCCTCAGGGAACAACGCTCGGCCCACTGTTCTTTGTGGTCATGATTAACGACTTGACTACACGATTTCGCATGCATAAATACGTTGATGACTGTACAGTTTGCGAAGTTGTCACTACTTTGATGAACAAGAACCTGTATTTTCTTTCCAGTCAGTAAATGTTGCAATGGTTTATAATCTTATAAATAATTTGTCG
>JBAHVQ010000463.1:392158-429716 GCA_036872915.1 Nanipora kamurai | reverse complement strand
AGGAAATGAATTGTTTGCTCACAATGTTGACAGATCACTTGAACAGAATAAAGTCCATATAAAATGTGATATGCGTGGTTACCTAAATATTCTCGAATTTCATTTCGAGGCTGGCCGCTTAATAAAGGTAAAGATAATAACAAAAGACAGACATGGGAGAGGCAAACAGTAGCCGCGGCCGCTTAATACAGGTGGCCGCTTAACACAGGTGACACATATAGTATTTCTATAGAAAAAACATCGGGACTTTGAAAACTGGCCGCTTAATAGAGGGTGGCCGCTTAATACAAGGCCGTTATATACAGGTTCAACTGTACTTAAATAGATGCTACAAGAATGAGATACAATCAATTGATTGTAGTTGGTCCTACTAATAGGTGTAGCAGTGGACAGGCCGAAGGTGCGAGTTGAAATTCCGCTCGAATACTTTTTTAGTTGACTTCAGTAGCATGAAATAATTGTCAGTTTCTCGTTTCATATTACCCTAAGGATGATTATGAAATAGCAATTCCAACCAGTCATTCCATCCAAAATTTAAAGTGGCCATCTCAGGTTTGAGCATTTCACGTAATTAGACTCTTTGGAACCTTCTAAGAGCTGTAAATTATCTTCATTTTCAAAAATCATGTCTTCATGGACTTCGCCGTTAACGTTGTCCATTTTGCTGATGACCGGGAGAATAAAATTACTGGGATCTAGTCGCTGAAAATGATGTCAAAGGAGCAACACAGTTTAAGACAGTAACAGTGTCTATATAGATAATTTATGTTTCACTTTCAAATTTCTTGGATTGTTTTGGATTATTTTTTACGTTCTTTTTTTTTTTTTTTTTTTTTTTTTTTTTTTTAAGCAATGCCAAAAAAGTGCTTAGTGTTTTATCTCTCAAAAGGCCTCAATCTTTGTGCTAGAATAGCCATGAATGTTGGTAACAATGATCCATAATTCGACCGGAGGAGCAGAACAGTAGAAAACCCAGGTTAATCATGTTAATGAATGACAAAATGACACATTACTGTCACTGAAATATATGCTTTAGTTTTTGTCGTCCATCTGAAATTTTGGTTCACGAAGGTGGCAATGTTTGTGTAAGAAACCAGAAACGTCATATTTCTTTATATTTAAGTATCAGTTAAGTAAATGCCCTTGATCCCAGGTTTCAGTGCTGATAGTGAATATTACTTAGACGTGAACTTTACTCCGTTACCGAAATCGGAAACGAAGTAAACCCAGACGTCAGCTGCGACTTACAGTGTCAACATTCCTATCAGCCGAAAGCAATGAAAAGGAATAGGGTTTATATGAAATAAAATAAGCCGCAGCTAATTTTAGATGAAAACGGTTGAAATACTGTTGAAAAAATACAAATGAAAGACAAGGTAAGCTTGGGAAGCTATCACAATGGCAAGAATTTACTAAGGTTTTTATGCGTATACGCTTGGGCTTGTCTGCGAAGGATGCGGCACATCGATTTCGTGCATCCGAGATCACTGTTTCAGTGCTATACCGTGCGTGAATGAAGTTAAGCAAAGCAGAGCTGGAACCAGTTTGTATTTTGTTGCCAGCAAAGAAGCAGATCAAACACCACGACCTCTGTGTTCAAGAGTTTTTATCCTGCCTTAGTACCAATCATTGACTGCACGGAAATATTTATGGACTAACCTTTTCATACCGCGTTCCACATGAATTTTCAGACTTGGAAGCTTTTTGTTATGTTCATTTTCTTCTATTGAAAACTGATCTTTTGTTTTAAGAAATTTAGGTATATGTAGATAAGCAACAAGACAAGCTAGGTTATCTTGAATGGTACAGCCCTTATTATCCATAACGAAACCACTCATGTTTAATTGTTCCAAGTAACCTGATTTCCTGACAATCTCAAGATTACTTATGGAACCACTATATAAATCACTAACAAATGATATTACTCCATTTGACGTAATGCCCACTAGACCTTTCATCGTATTGTGGGATTTGTACTGAGAACAACAGACAGACTGATTGTCCAAGCCAGAAGGGCAAAAATTCGCACTTTTTGATCGGTAATTTCCCATCGCTTCGCATGACATTGCACCTGACGTACGGCTTGTAGCTTGTTTGTCTAACTTTTTACCACCACCTATTAATCAAACGAATCTTACGTGTTGGTTTGTGCCTGGTTTCTTTTTTGGGCTTTTTTTTAAAATTATTTAAACGTGATTCCAAAGCTGGTTGATAATTCATAAACAAAAAAAAGGCATTGATGTTTAATCAGTGTTGGGAAATATATTGGAGAACTGATTAATAAAACATCAATTCGCTTATTCTCATCACATGTACCGACTCTAATGTTTTATTAATCCGTTCTGTATCACATTTACAGACACTGCTGCTGACTTTTCATTGTGGCTTTCCTAGTAAAACTGATTCAATTTTACCCTTCAATTGTCCAGAAACATTGTACAATATTCCAAACTTTCCTTGGAGCAAGTTAAGAAAGTAATTTAGAAAACTTGCATCCACGCTGCATTGGGATACAGAGACACTGCTTTGCCTTTTGTAAACCCTGATGCAGGGGTTGGCCTTGTTGGTCCCAAGATGATCATTTCCACCTTGCTCGGTCCTCAGCGTATTCCTTAGCTAACGCCTTTCCCAGCTTTTCCTCTTCCCCCTATTTAATCATATCATTTTTTCAGTATTCCTTGTCCGCTACTTCCGTCCACATTAAATTTATTCATCACACTTACTTCATCTGAAATTCAATTGAAAAATATTCACAATAAAAATCTATTGAAATGTTCTCTCAATATTTTTCTAAAAACCTTTCTAAACTGTTAAATCTGACAAAGAATCCTTCTTTTACCCAGCGAATACAACCACTGTTACTTCTAGGATACACAATTTCAGAAAAAACATGAGTAAAGTAAATTCTCTAAAGTTTAACAAGCACATCTCTCCAGAATGTTTTATCAAATGTGATTATATCCACATGTACTTATACACCATCAGAAATGATTAAGTGACAATAGGAAGTGTTTGGGCAGTACAATAATTTGCTGCTTGGGCAGTACATTAATTTGCTGCTGCATCTGAAAAAAATACTGGTGCTTTGAATTTATTAATAGTTCGCTTTCTGCCTTCTTATATTTGTGTAGTCTACATAAAAGTATTTTCATGTGATTCTGTCTATTTTGACAAAATTTTTTTCACTTCAATTATCCCATTTCTGTTGCGGGTAAGACAATCAGGTGATGTTCCTAAGAACCGATGAAGAACTGAGTTGACAAATCCACACTTGGAGAATTTATTTCCACTTAAATACTCATACTTCTCAAAGATACTGCACTCACACTGCATACCTTCTCTCATGGCTTTAGTCTGTATATTGTCATTGTACTACAATATTGTTGTCCCCGCTTTTGTAGGACTTGTGGTATCTTTTAATGCATATCTTTTAGCTCTAGATGCAGTTATCCTGGGCTGCCGAAAAGTGTACCATAACTGAGATTTATGCTGCTCCCTTGTTTGTTGTTCTATTTCACTTTGGTGGGCAGCTGATTCACATGATCTGTTCTTTGCTTTTTCTGCCTTCTCTTTTATTTCATGTAGTGATCGTCGACCATCATGTTCAGGTTAGGTGGGTGAGGTAAGATTGCAGAATGGACCAATTGGTTGGTGCTTAGCCAGTGCTACTTCACTTGTTTGCTCACTATGATCGGGAACACTCTGAGGAAGAATTAATGAAAGTCCAATACGTTTTCCAGTTTTCTGCTGAACATTTTCGAGCTTTTCTAGTACCTCAGCGAGTTGTTCTTTTGTTGCTGTCCTTTCGTGTGAAGATCTTACTTCTAGGCTTCTGCTTATTAATTTTAATTTTTTGTTTTCACCTCATTCATGCTTGACAAACTGCACGGATCGCACAGGTGAAGCCTCAACTTTCTTCTGCCGTGAGACATTCCACTTACATGGTTTGGAAGTACATGGCACTTCTTGGATCTCTGAGTTACGTTCACTATGCGTTGATTTGCAGTAGCTTTCCAAAGCAAACAAGCTACCTGTAACATGGTTACGACTGTAAAGTATAACTGGTATGACATAGCTCTATTCAGTTTAATTTGAAGCATTTCAACTCCTGGAAGGAGTATTGAATATGTCTAAATCTTTAACCATATTTGTACTTTACAACCAGCACTCACAACTGACTTTTTCCTCACCTTAAAGTAGATGTAAGTATCTTGCAGGTGTCGTGGTTAAGCATAGTTCACTGAAAAGCCCTGCTTCTTTACCTGTCATTGTCACTCTTCTTGTTTTAGCCCAGAAACTATATGTACTCCTCATTGCCTCATTACCCATCATTTATTGTCATCATTTATTACCCATCATCTGTTGACTTTTACATGACTAATTGAACCGGGTGCATGTTTTATTTTGATTTTTTCATAGATGGTAGTTTTAATACCAACAGCGTCCATCCGTGCGCCAGAAGGTGTAGTAACCCTCCTGTTCCAAAAATTTGTCAATACCACTTTAACATCGAAACCTACGCTTCCATGTCCAAAGCTTGCTTTGACTGCCCAGTGAACAAAACAGATTGCCTGCGACCACACTGCATTCCTTTGAATGGAGTCCCAAGAACTCTTATGACCGTAAATCGACTGTTTCCGGGTCCGAGCATTGAGGTAATTGTCGTTATATATGTACTTAATGTTGAACACGAACGTTGGTTCACAGTAGGTCCACTGGTCGTCTGTCGTTATATATATTGCGCTATTTCGTTTTCATTAATTACTGACCACAGGCACTTATGATTTTACCTTGTAATACTAAATAATAATGTCACTTTTACTCAGGTTTGTGAAGGAGATCGAATAGTTGTTGAAGTGAAGAACAATCTAGAGAACGGAGAGGCAACGAGCATCCACTGGCACGGGTTTGATCTTCGCAACGAGCCGTTCATGGACGGGGTTGGCATGTTAACCCAGTGTCCCATACCTGCTTTAAGCGGCTTCACCTACTCATTCAATGGTATGATTGATATTAGTCCTGCGCCAAGCTCCATGAGACCTTCATCGCAGGGCTGGTCACGAGACTTGATTGTGATAGTAAAGTAATCTCAAGAGGAATATCAAAGCCCAGCAAAATATCTTTACGAAAGCCATCGAGTCGGACACAAAAGTAAAATCATGATATTTAATAAAGTTCCAACATTTCGTTGTTATCATCACAACATCTTCAGAGAATAATTTACATACATTCTCTGAAGATGTTGTGATGATAACAACGAAACGTTAGAACTTTATTACTTCGGTTTAGTTCAAAGTTTGGGTCTATTTGAATCTGCAACCTTTTAGTGCGTTCTGTAAAATCAACAGTTCATACCTATTTATCAACTTGATAGCTAAAAAATCACGTTAAAATTGCAGTGTAATTTGTATTTAAAATTGCAACGTAATTAAAGTCCAAGAAATTCGTGAAATCAACAAAGATGGTGGCTTGTAAATTTAACCATAGTCCCTTTCACGCAGTAAACAGTCGTTTATCTAAATGAAATATAAAAGTACAGATATTCAACAGGATCAAATTTGGCCGAATGACGACTTTCACAAATTTAACTCATAATAACCTGTTCAAAATGTTTACTTGTTACTTGTGGTAACTTTGTAATACGTTTACTAATTCTTGACATTTAATATACGCATGATGTTTTTCCTCTGCTGTCAGTTGAATCTACTGTACAGCTGCATGAATATCCGTTCCAAGCCATTTTCTCCTGCATATATGCATTAAGCGCCCAACTTTGTTGCCACCAGTAAAAATGACGAGCTTGAGGAGTACAAATATTCTGCGATTTTTTAACTCTAAAATACCTGTTTAAAACCGGTTTATTTGTCGTTCTTACGATACTTAAAAGCATAACTCCGGCTTCTGACTCACTCGTGAAACTTTCAAGAAGCCGTAAAGACTCTTCTCAGTAAATATAACACCTCCGAGGGATATTGAAATGTCAACGAACATTACCAGTCTTCTTCAATACTGCTCGAACGTGGATGATCATCTTCCACCACGTAATACATAACTCATTTGACGGCACGACTCGTAGAATATCCAGCCCATGTTATAAACTGTCTATTGTTTTGCTTTAATCTCTATTATGTTTGGTAAAATACATTTTTGCTTGCCTTCTTCGAGCTTCATCACCAGGAACACATTGGTGGCATGGACACACTGGTGCACATAGGTCAGATGGCATCTTTGGAGCACTTACCGTCCGACAGGCACCTGACGCTGATGCCAACAGAAACACTTACGACGAAGACCTTCGTGAGCACAAGATGTTGGTTCATGACTGGCTCGACGACGTCGTAATTAATAAATTTATTTCTCATCATCACTCAAACGGGAACAATAAGCCCGAGTCGGTTCTTATAAACGGAAAAGGTAAAAGGCAGATGTATAAAAACCTTCTGACCAACGAAACAGTATTTACCAACCGTGAAGTTTACTACGTAGAATCAAGAAAGCGATATCGGTTTCGTATGGTTAGCAATGCGATCACGAACTGCCCATTAAAGATTTCCATTGACCAGCATAACTTAACTGTTATTGCAAGTGACGGGTTGTCCGTTGAGCCGCTCGAAACAGATTTGATTGTAATCTATGGAGGAGAACGCTATGATTTTGTAATTCATGCTAACCAACCAGTTGGAAACTACTGGGTGAGAGTCCAGGGACTAGCGGATTGTAAAATGGTAAGAAGCAATTGGAAAATCCTGTGTGCTCAGAGAGAATGAGCAGTCATTTATCCTATTATGTTAAGTATTTTATCTTCTGATCTAACTGATTTATCAGTTTTTTTTAATTGCAATTTGTATTTATTAATGTTCTCAGGGACCTTCAGGATAGGTAGTTTACTGGACCATGTTTGCTCACGAAATAAAGATGACAATACCATTATCGTTATCATCATCATCATCATCGTTATCATCACCATCGTCGTCATCGTCATTATCGTCATTATCACGTTATCATCATCATCATCGTCAATATCATTATCATTGCTGTTGCTGTTGCTGTCGCTGTCCCTGTCTTTATCATTCTCAAGTCATATCCCATCGTCTGAGATATATAAAACCTTTCATATTGTCTTTGCTGTTCCCAATACGTATGCTTTCTGTAAGGAACTTATATTATATGAAGAAATTTTCGAGAGTCCTGACGGTATCTTTTCCGACTGGGAATCGAACCAGTAACCTAGCTAATGTAGTGCTGTGCTCCAGCTGCCAACTGAGCTACGAAGGCGATTGCGGAAAGTGTGGTCACTAATTCTGTATTTAAATGGATGGTAATATCGATGAAGTGGGGTGTATATTTATAGAATATTAGGCATTTATATTCGGTCAAATGACATGGAACTTATATAAGATGAAGGGTATTTTTGAACGTGAACAGACCCTACATTTCATCGGCGTTGCCATCCTTTCAAAACAATTCGGGACCACACTCTCGGCAATAGCTTTCGTAGCTCAGTTGGCAGGGCACTACAGTAGATTTTCCGGGTTGCAGGTTCGATTCCCAGCCGGAGGTTAAGTTACAAAATTTTTGCAAAATATCCTTCATCTAATATTTGCTCTATTTCATACAATCCAGTGCAAATACCTGATATTCCTTAAATTCACGATTTCTGTAACATTGCATGTTGAATTTCATGCTAATGGTCAATTTCTATAGCCTGAGTTTATTGGTGCTTTCTTACAGCAGGAATGAAGCCTCCTTCCGAGAACTTGGATTCTTTTACTAGCAGTATCTTGAAATCAACTTCATCAGTCCTAGTTCCTACCAATTTGCTGGGTTATGAGTCCCAAAGCTTTCTCAATATCTTTTCCAAAAAAAGGATTTCCAAAACTTTTCTCAACCTTTCTCAAGGCTCGCCTATATTTGTATCTGCAGATGCAAATATAAGAGAACCTGGCATTTACTTTTCACTTGACTCTGAAGATGACCGCCGCTAAGGCTGTCTCTCAGGCTGACTCTCCCAGGCTCAAACTGTTTACTTTAAATTACCCGTGAAGTGGTTTGTCTAGTTACCTTTCTTTCCTTTCGTAATTTATTGCCATTTTATCCTTAAATCACCATTTCCGCCGGAAACTGTTCATAGCGTACTGCCTTGATTGCTGTTTTGCTTCTTTTCTTCACATACTATTATTAATTTCATGATTATTATCTACAAATCATATGTCATTGTTGTTCGAACAGCAGATAGTAAATTTTCCTTTTCGTAAGGTAAGAGAACTAGCGATTTTGAGGTACAAAGGAGGTCTTGAAGAGAACCCTCAAGAAATGGAAGAGCTCGACCGAAAGGGTATTACATTAAATCCGTTCAACGAGAAAGCCTCCGATGTGAACATACCTATTGTGCAACTGTCTTCAACAGGTAATTACATTAAATGGATTAGGTAGAAGCAATCAGTAGTCAAACCATCATCATTCAAGCCTGCAGATGCGTAGTATAACATTCCACGCAATGTTGGGGTTTCTACAAAAAGCCGTAGATAAGAAAGAGCAGAAGAGGTTTCGATGCTGGGAAGAACTTAACAATTCGTCAAAAGGAGAATTTGGCAGCGAAGGTGTTAAAAACCATCTCCTTAATTAAGGCTTGAATATATCCGGTCGGACTCGGTGTGTCCCGATGTAATCGTAGTAAGCATTGTACATGGAAGTAGCACAATAGTGTAAGCATTAAATTATCAGGGCTCTGGAGTTTTTGTCTTTTTGCTCGCTTCGTTTTTGTTCTTGTTACACTTTTTTTTTTACTTACTCCAACCCATTGATGGGCATATTCCTACTCACGAAGGAGGTTTGTAAAAGTCGATTTACACGATGTGATGTCGTACATGATTGTCATTTATGGTATATCTAATTTCCTCTAAGTTCACAATCACCACTTGCAATTCTCGCGCAAATATTGCAATGTATCCTTAAGACTCTCAGCAGTTAATCGTATCCATTAGGATGAACAATTTTATACAACTGTATCGTGTATATTGGCCTTCAGGAAACCACGGAGAGAACTGAAAACTGCATCACTACTCTCCGAAAGTACCCAGAAAATTCGACTTTTTACTTAATTAGGAAATTTTTTGTCAGAGATCTGAAGCCTACTTCAAACTCCAAGGGTTGTCTTTTTTTTTAAGAATTGTGTTTATCTACAATATTTGTGCTCTGCTGATTTTACATATTTTTAATGATGGGATTATTTGCTAATGTCATGTTTAGCCGCTAAATCTTTGTTTGTAACGAATCATTTGAAATTGATGATATAATGATCTTATCGAAATGTTATTTAACAAACATCAACATTTTGTCGGTAACATTTCTCTCTAAATTTGGTATTCGTTTTAAGGTGTGTTGGCGGCACAGTGGAAGTGCACGTGTCTCTAGCCTCTATGACTGGGGTTTGATTCCGGCTTTGTGCAGTTTTCTGATTAAAGTTACCTTGGTCGCATCTCAAAAGAGTGTTGTTCTGTTTGACTCTACCAAACTTCGCAGGTTTTCTCCGCGTACTCCAGTTTCCTCTTGTAGTAACACTGAACTCATGAGGGATGGCACTTACTGGTACGCTAGGGATCACAGCGTAGTTTATCCAGTAGGATTATCCAGTATAAATAAAGGGACTTTATTTTACTTTATTGCCGCAGTTTGAATTGTTTCTTTTTCGTTGCATTTCTTTATTGTCCAAACTTTCTCACCGTTTCAAAATATCCCCTTCTTGTGTACAGTCAGCATTGCACGCAGTGTTGTCTGCAATATTAATGTTGAGCCGTGTGTGGAGTCTTTGTGGGCCGTTAACCTGTTAACTAGAGTATTCTTATATTAGAACACAGTTTAAACTAAAATTGACCTTATAGATCCAAACGATGTCACATCCGAAAGGGCTGACGTAACGTACTACCTGGGAATGGACTTTAATAAGATCAATAACAACAAATTCCACGAACCAGAATTCTACCCGATATCAGCGGTTCCTCGTACCCACCACTTGTACTCTCCGCAGCTGAATGGTGTCACCTTTCGTTTTCCTTCGTCACCAATCCTCAGTCAGTATGATGACGTAGTTGCAAATGGTAACGACATCTGCACACCTGAAAGTCTCGAGGAATCGAAGCGGAATTGCACAAAGGAGTTCTGCGAGTGTACTTACGTGATAAACGTCAATATAGGACAGGTAATAAGTAAACAACAAAGCATCACCATTGTCTATCTTTATCCATCATTGTGCTTAAACGAGATAGATAATGCTATAAAATACATAACAATAGTAACTCCGAATGATAGTCGCCATTGTTGTATTTTTGGTTATGTATAGTTACTATTGCTATGTATTTTGTTAAAATACTCAGTGGTTCCCGTATTTTAAGATAACACTATCTCTGTTGTATTTGATAATCCAATATTGGGTTATCCATAGAAGGGCTCGAACGTTACACTGCCCATGCCAGTGTGGCTACCATTATCTGACACAAATACAAACAGGCAGCTATTCTCTTTCTTTTTTTTTCCATAGACTGTGTTTCCGTCTAATCAGGTTTATCGCTAAGTTGTTAAATTTAACCCTAATACTCTCCCTTTTTCATTACATTAACTAAAAGACTTGGCAAAGGCAAATACCTTTCTTATCCAAGAAACAATTAACGACCACTAAATTATCACTGAAACAAAACCACCTAATAAACCATTTCAACGCCTTAAGGCCTGTTCACACGTTCCGATCAACTGGATCTGATTCTTCTCCTGATGTATCTGATTTACGTACAAGAGTAACAACTATCCGGTTCGCCAAAAGATGCCAAAACGTCGGTAAGAAAATGCAGTCCATTGGCTGCATTGGTGCTCCAATGAAGGCGTTTTAGGTAAGCAAAGAGGTTTACGAATTATGGTAACGATTGTAGTGAACGACAATGAGATTAATTTGGACAATCAATTAGGAAATAACGAGCTAATACATTTCATATGCCATTTATTCATTCAAAGATTTTCTGAAGCAGATTTTCTCGTAAAAGGGAACCATATGTATACATCAACCAAGAAACATGTCACGTCACATCTGATTGTAAATTTGTTGTTTGAAATAACTTAAGATATTCATCAAAATCTGGGTAATACGAAGTTTCCTCACCTTTAAATTTTGCTGCTATTTTGAAATAATGGTTTTGGTTAAAGTAAAGGACCAGATTTAAAACTTGTTTGTGATATTTAAAACTGAACAGATTGATGATGAATTAAATGTTACCTTCGTATCTTTTTCAACAACTGTTCTAGATGACCAATTTATTTATTTATTTTTTATTAGTTTCTCAATATTTTTTATGGTAAAATTGGATATTGGCATTGTTTCTGGACGAAAAGCTCGGCGTTACTGCGTTACTAACCGCCTATTAGTTGTTATGCAGAACACCGGTACCTTTGCCCAACTTTTGTATTTTTCGTCAAATTCTTGATTGTTCTATTTTGAACATTAATCAGACTGTTTTAGCATTTACGGAAAATTTCAAACCAAAAATACAGGAAGAATTTTCTTGACCGTTAAGTCGAGAACTAGATATTGAGCAGCATAAATCACGCAGACCATTGCATTTGTAGTACACTACACTCGTAAGTTTAAACTGATCATCGTTATACTGCTATTGTTTCCTCTTCCTTAAGGTTGTCGAGTTAGTGATTGTGGACGAAGGCAAGACTTTCAATGCCAGCCACCCAATGCATTTACATGGACATTCGTTCCGAGTTGTTGCTTTGGAGAAACTCAGCCAAATGAGCAGTGTCGAGGAAGTCAAGACTTTGGACAAAGCTGGTACGTAAATTGCCAAATCAATAACTAGGACATACTACGTAAAAACAACTGGACACACCAGATTTTATTAAGTAATTAATTTTTTATTTCATTAATTATTTTAAGTATTGCTTTCGTAGGAAACATTTCACGTAAGTTGGATAGGCCTGTCAAGAAGGACACAGTGATAGTCCCAGACGGAGGCTTTACTATCATCCGCTTTCTGGCAGACAACCCTGGTTGGTGGTTGTTTCATTGTCACCTGGAGTTCCACGTGCGGGTAAATTATGTATATGTTCTAGCCCAGAGCTTGAGGAAGAGTAACCTTCAATAAGGTGTGGGCCGACCATGCCTTTTTCATTTTTTAATGAAAATCGACAGTAGCCAGGCTCCCCAACATTTTAAATGTATCAGCATGGTAATTTTAGCGATGACAAAAGTGGAGTGCCACATGGACAGTATTGATCAACAAACTTAAAACTCAAAGAAAAACTAAATAATGTCATTTGTTGTTATAAGCGTCGATCAATAAACCAAAAAGAGTGTGACTCGGCAGAATATCCAAAGAAATGGTGATGGGTAAAATTTAAAGAAAACCCAAGGGAATAAAGAATAAAAGTCAATATTTAAATCCGCTCATACGAGACAAAAACAATAACTTAGCGAATGATAGCATGAAAATGATGACCAATCGACTATAGTGTTACTGGACCCGGTCTCTACTCGGTCCTTAGGTTGTATAAATAGCTAGAATATTAATAAAGAGCGGGGACCTTTTGTCGTAACATGGTGTTAGGCGTCGTAACATATAGTATCCAACATGGAGCGGCTCCATGTGTCAGCAGATCCACTTCTTTCAAGCTCTTTGACCGCATTTTTGGACGCCAAAAATAAAAAAGAACGTAAATAAAAACAAAACAAGAAATCCTACCATAGAATATTCGTCCACAATAGTTTTATTTTTCAATGAAAATCCAAAGAAAAATACAACACCAAAATCGATGTTCGAAACACGTGCCTCCATTTAAAAACTGACAACCGGTCACATTTTAATCGGATTTGAACAAATTTCGTCATCCTTGTACCGAAGGTGATCTGGGAAAGAGATTATTCTTACAGCTATTTTTCTAATGTCTGTTTTTTTTTATTACCAGGTCGGTATGTCGATGGTAATTCACGCTGGAAATCAAAGTCACTTGCCTCCTGTTCCTGACAGATTTCCCCGCTGCGGAACATGGCCTTGTCATTCATGCGGATCTACTCTTACTGGATACATACCAAGGCAAAACAGTGAGCCAACAGTGAAGATACAATGTCAGAATAATGAGTCCAAAAGGACATTACCAACCAAAAACAGTGGGAGACAAACTTTTCATTACTTGCTTAATGTCATACTTCCGCTCCTTTGGTTCAATGCACTTTGGTTAATGTAGATAAAAACAGCAAGAAGTCAAATTCGACTGAATCCTATTGTCATTGGACTGAATCCTGTTGTCAATGTTTAGGAAATGTAGACACAATCTTTCATTAGCTTTGGTAATTAAGAACTCATGTGTGTGCTTATAAAGTACATAGATAGTGACTTATAGATAATTTTTCCAGTGGTACTACTTGCATTAATTAATTGTAGAAAAATATTATTTGATTTGCATTTCTTTGAAACTTCAAAAGTATCATGAGAAAAGCAAACAATACTAATGAAAAATTAATCATATGGTTTTTCATTCATATTCTTTAACTTTTCTAACTTGTGCTCACCTTCAGACGTTGCTGTTTTACCTTACCTCATAACTTTTTGTTTCACTTCATGTTTCTAACATTTAATCATTAATTTGCCTCTCCACCATGCAAACAGTTGTCCCTTCTACTCTTTGCTACCCAGACATCTTCTTTTGATAAGTAAAATTTAGTGTCATTTGGTAGAGTCTTATCATGACAGAAAATAATTACTTGAGTTTAGTTACGCTCTTTGCTGTAGAGAAGTCTCCCTTTCCCTTTGGCAGGCAAAATGGTCTAGGGGTTGGGCAAGATAAAACAAAGAAGCAAGACCTATCCAAACAAAAATGAGTTTACGGCCATCAACCTATGCTATATATTGGGCATATGCACCTGTTTTCAAATTTTGGATTTTTCGGTCTTCTTTCTATATGAATTTCTCCTTCAAACTACAATTTTCAGAGTCAATGTAAAGTTTCATAGCCAAAGAATGTTTTTTTTCAGAAGTGTTTCTTGCTACTGTATATACTGTTGTGTAAAGACATATCAGAGATGGATCTAGTATATTCTGTGAGTAGCATCCAAGTGCCAAAGGAGCAAGAAACCTCTAGGGGATCCAAGAAACATGCTCCCCCAGAAAATTTTTAATTTCTAGGGTCTCTGAAATGCTATTTCTGGCATTTTGAGGCAGATTTAGCAGCAAAAATAACACTCATTAACACTGGCATACCATAATTTATTTTATCATTCACATTGTGTATAAATATCCTGACTTCTTTTAAAAGTTATGAAAGCCAAATGTTTAAAATGATTGATTAGCATATTTCAAACATTTAAAATATTTGCTACAGTATTTTCCACAGAAAATAAATATAAAACTGAGAGACTTGAGCAAATTGTTTCCATCCTATTTAAAATATTGATGGTTCCTATAAAGGAACTGAATGATGCACAAAAAACTTGTACATGGCATCTTTGCCTTGGAATGGATGTCTTGAAATTGATGGTTGGATGTTCACCAATGTTAGTTGCATTGCTGATAAGTCTACCACGTCTTAGGCTACACAAGTCAAACACATGAAGACCAAATTCTTTAACACCACATTAGAAGGGAGTCTCAGGGTAAATTCAATTGACCTTATTTCCTTTCTTACAGAATAAGATTAATTGGAATAAAGCAGAATATCAATCCAATTGAACCACTGTTATAATTCCAGAGTATTCAAATAGCTATTTTGGAATATTCCAGAATATATTCTTATTCTGGAACTGGATCAATGGAATGTACCTTTAGAAACTGCTAACACTTGCCCAAGGTGTGACTTACCCTTACATCCTACCAACCATTTAATCAAGATTAACATTAACCCTTTGATAACTGGGGATTTCCCTTTGACCAGTAAAATTGTCTGGTGTTAGCCTGAGTAAAACACTGAAGTAAACCCTTCCCCTAATTGGCTAAGTTACAATAAAGTGTTATATTAAAGTAATGAGGAAATGAATAAGCTACCCAAAATAAAAAAAATCAAAAAGATATTTACATTAACCTTTCAATTTATTTTCAGCCAGTAATCCTAAAAATGCCCCTTCACAGTGGGGTCATCCAAAATATTGCATGAGTTCTGTCAAGCATTTGTATAAAAGACCCAGAAAAAGATCATGTGGTTCATAATCCACCAATACAGAAGTGCTGGTCTGTCAGGCAGCAAAATAAAAGCTGCATTAAAAGGGCACAATGTAGCTTTGTCCAAGGCACTGCAAGAAGCTAATCAACTTTTGGCAGACAAGCAGATATTTGATAACCACATCACAACTATTAGGGTGGTCAGGGTGGTGATTATGGTGAATTTTTTACCAAAGGGTGTTGAGAAGAATATATGCATAGAGAATGAATGGTGTAAACTGAATGGCGCCAAATGATAGATGGAAATGCAATAACAACAATACCAAAGGCAACGTATACGCATAGAATTGTTAAGATCTTTAAATAGTTACAAATTTACGTACATATTTACATGTCTGTTAAATCATATCTCCGACCTCTGAGAGAAAACTGATTGCGCGTCTACCCAGAATAACTGTCTGAAACAGAGACTTCATAATTGCGCGATTTTTATTTATCTATGCCTGTATTAACCTAATCCAGTTGCTGGTTGACTACAACTGTTTGGCCGGTCATATATCATTGCTCATGAAACTTGCCATAGCTATGACAGAATAGTTGTGAGTTTCACGCTTTCCCTGCGAATGAGCATGGAAATTCCTGCTCGAGTCGTCCATGTCGTCGTCACGGACGTCAGAGGCGATTTCACCAGCTTATCGAGTCTATTTGAATTTTTTCCGCACTCTATTCCGAAACAAACACAAGGCAGAAAAAGGCTCCATCAGGGTATTTAGAATAAACTAACCTTTAAAGGTGAGTAGCTATTCTTCCTTAAACTTTCTTCTCTTCCCACCACTTTTCGTTGACTCAGGGAATTTATAAAGGACGTTCGTGCGCTGTCACACATTTTGGATGTATTGAAACTTTTCGTTCGCAGGGTATTTTTCAATCTCACGATAGACCTCATCAGACATATATCTCCCCGTTATTATCTCGAAGGGAGAAAAATCTTCTCGTCGAAAAATTGGTTGACCACGCGGTCGATTCCGTGCAATTTCCACATTTTACGTTTACTGGTTTTTTAGTGAATAAAGTTGGTTTCCAGAAAGTCATACAAGAGAGTTTCGGGGGGGGGAGTATTTATACTTTCTTAACCAGCTTCTGGCCAGCTTCCAATGATTGAATTTTACAGCGTTTAGCCGGCAAACTTCAGAGGGATGGGCCCTTTGCAGGACAGCATCACGTGGTACAAAATACGCCCTACAGCATAGAAAAGGAACGTCAACATGATGGAAAGCAAAAGAATTCCAGTCAGTGAAAGCATAATTTCTTCCTGTTTTGAATGCTCTTGTGGGAGGTTTGCCATCCAGTGTAGCTGATTTTGTACCACGTGAAGCAGTCCTGCGAAGGGCCTATCGGGCGCGAGGAGACAAATATGTAGAGGATCAAAGGAAAAAAGTATTACGTGACGAGGAGAGTGCATTGCCACAAAATCTTTACAAAAATATAGCGTATCTTGAATATATCTCTCTTTATAATGAATCTTTCTCTACAGAAAACGCTTAAACTTAAACGAACTGAGGATTTTTTCATTTAGAGAGAGCAGGGAGAGTGACTTGGAGTCAATTGTTGCTGTTTCGGAGCTATTTCAAGCGCAAATTAAGGCTGATGCTGCGTCGTGGTCTATCGGAGAAGAAAATCAGGGAACCTGGGACAGTGATACATTCTCGTTTAACTTTGGTGTTTCCGTGGCGTTGACCGAAGACAACTCCGATACTGTTGACACAGGATTTACAGAAGCACTAAACGAAATCCAAGGGCAAAGCAAGTCTGCAGTTTGGTTATGATTCAAATCACTTACCATTTAGTTAATTTTTATAAAACTCATTCTCGTCAAAAGGATTCATCCAACTACCAAGAAGTCACTTTGCTTGGTGGAACAGAATTGGGACCTCTGTCGTATATCGCTGGATACGTGCTGTCCAAACCCAGGAAATGTTTGGGGAAAGGGAAGAGCAATGAGGAGCTTCAGTACTTGACACAAAACATAAAGTCTCCAGCCGAAGCCGTGAATCCACATATTGCAGCTCGCAGCAGAGGTGATCTTATCACACCTTGCAACGACTTAGTTGAAGTTTTGGAAGTGGTCGAGATTGTATTACGAAAGTTCATAAGTGACTCGAAAGGAATCGTTAAAACAATTCCCTGTGACTCGTTATGCAACACAGCCATAGATCCCTTGTTGGTCAAGTCGCTTTGGGAGAACATACTGTAATAGTGAGATGCAGCAAAACCTCATTAAACTTTATCTTTAAGTTCGTAGGTTTTCGTATGCGAAAGAAGACATAAACAAGTTTAAAATCCGACAAAAGAGAAGCAAATATAAAGCACTCCGTACAAAATTAGGAAGGGAAAGTAGTGATTACAGAGATGCTGTATAATATAAAGCAATGGTCGGCGAACATTTTGACCAATGGGCTGGCGGGCCACACCTTTGTGCTGCCAAATATCCTGAACAGATGCTTCGGGGCCAAATTTGAGTCCTGGATATAAAGTAACACCTCAATTGGTTAGTTCAGTTAGTTTTTCGGTTTTTGCTTAACATTTAGACTAGACTACTAGATTTCTAGACTGGCTAGTTAGGTAGCGAGAAATAATGTTCGGGGAACATGTTGGCGGGCCAAATAATATTACGTACAAGGGTCAAATTTAAAATTTTCACTCCAAGGCCAAAAATGTCCTAGAACATTGTCTCATATTCTACCTGTCATAGGCTATTTTTTTTTACTTCGGCCAAATTTTCCATTGGCCTACTATACCTTTTTTACTCTATCCAAGGCAAAAAGATTCAAAACTGATAGCCCAAATGTTAAAACAAGCTTTTAAAATAAATATTTTTTGAATGAAGTGTTAAGATTTCTAATTTCAACCATAATATACTGTGGCATATATTATTACAAAAACTTCAAACCTGGATCAAACAATGCCCATTGCATCTTGATACATTTCGGCAATAAAGTAATGGCCAGGTAATTTTTGCTGTGAGACTTCACTATAAATTCTTTAAAGCCTTTTGTCCAATCAGATTTTAGTGGTTCAACGGTGTACATTTCATCCAGAGCTTTGTTGATTTCACCCGTGGGATCTGCCTGATTTAATTCGACTGTATATTGAACCAAAAAAACAACGTCCGTCAAAAGTGTCGTAATCATTTTGGTAAGTTTTAAATAAACGTTTGGTTTTGGAAGCTGGTTTTCCAGAAAGTAAATTTCAATGTTCTATGACCTGGGCAAATATGTCGGTAAACGTACAGAACTGTATCTACGGCCAAATGTTGCCGCAGCGTTTGAGAAAAAAATTCATCCACGGACATTTCACGTTTATCGTCGGCCATGTCTGCGATGTTCGCGACTATATTTGACCCTTGTACGTATAGAAAATAGTTCGCGGGCCACGGTTTGCAGACCACCGGTATACAGTATATAGAAAATTATAAAATAAGATTATGTTTAATTAACTCTAAGTCTTGTCTCTACAACATACGTATTTACAGTGACATTTACAGCATTTAACATGAAAATTCGTCGAACCAGTTGTTCAAAAGTGATTGAGGTTATGAAGATTCATTTCGTTCAATTCCGACAGTTTGACTGGTTGCTGGTACAAGTCTTTCATTCAAATCATTTTTGGCAATAATTTCATAAATCGAAAAACAGATCCATGTGGGGTAATCCTCAATGCCATTCTTTTGAATCCCATGGAATTTTCTTCGTTTTAAGGCATTTTGCACAAGCTGAATGAGCAAAATTCTATAGAATTCAAACTAACAGCATCGAGGCTTACCCCGCATAAGAAGGGTCTATTGTTCCAGCATTAGAGCAGAATTAAATTTTGAGAAAAGCACCATTTGACAACTTGGTTCTACAGTAGTGACTACAAAACTATTTGTCACTCGTAACTTGTAACTACATGCAGTAGAAAGTAATCCAAATTATTACGTTACATGTTTTAGTGGTATATTATAAAATGGGTGCATGTTGATTGTTTCCTGGGTGGCTTTGCATACTAGTAAAGATCAGTCTTAATAAAAATAAAAATAATATAATTCACTTCAGGTAGTAACCTATAGATTAGATGATGAATATTTGTGCAGAGAAATCTACACAACTTATATGTAAATACCTTTAGTTCGCCAGAACTTCAGCCAAATATAGATCTGAACTCGTGTATCGTATAATGTTACTTTAATATTCGATCTAAAATGTGCATTACAGATATATAAGTAATAAGGCTAATAAACAATACAAATATAAATAAATCGCTAAATATAAACTCACTTCTGTTCACGAATCCAGATTTTCCTTACATTTACGGGTAAGCAGTTAATTCCATGTTAAAGCAGTAAACAAATCAGCACTGGTTAGCAATACGTATAACTTTCTTGAATCAATATCCTGAATAATACTTATTTCATCTGCATCGAACTGTTCGCGCTCTGAGGTCCAAAGTACAACTGAACTGAGTCAAACATGTGCTCCATAAATCGCCTACGTCATATCTGGCATTACATTACTTAACATTAACTAATAACTGAACGTGTAATAATAATAAATCTAATATATCAGGTTAGAAGGGCTATGATTAGGGTTAGCTCTGAGCCTGAGCCTGAAATAACGAGGACTTTAGTAAACAGACAATATGGATGGAAACGGTGCATGTTATATATTGTCTTGCTCTGTTGCCTAACCCAAAGAGAAATCAATAACATTGCATTGGGACACAAAATATACCACTATTCCGAAGCCCTTGTAGGACCATATCTCTCAACTGGTTTTAACTGGTATTTCGAGGTCTTCTCACACGACACGATTCAAATTTTGGAAGTGGTCAGCCACCTAATAAACTATTAGGGACCTTTAGCAAAGTTGGGTGAAGACGGCGAGGAATGACCAACCAATGTTTTAGAATTTAAGAGAAACCGCGGTTCATTGAAATCCTATTAGATATCTAACGTTTGTTTTTCTATCTGTTAAAAGCTTGAAACCTTTTAAAGGGATTCTGTTCTACGGGAAGTTATTAAACTCATCTCGTGACTTTCAACGCTCTAACAGTTACGGTCGTCATGAACTCGTGAAAATGCTTCAAGTGACGTCTGAAGAACGAGGACGGCGTTGTAATTACTCTTGGGACTAAATACTATTCATTGTCTTTGTTTTGGATAATAATTCTCTTGTGTCAAAGCCGTTGTCTTTTACGTTCCCGTTGAGTTTGCTAAAGCCCCCTATTTTCTGGGAACGGAGGGAGAATATGAGAACAAAGGTCTGTTGGATTTTTCGAAAACTTATGATATAATTTTCTTAATAGAATACAAGTCGCCAATGGAATCAAGTTATACAGTATTAAGGGTTGGGAAACTGCCAAAACTGAAGAATAGAGAGACTGACGTTTCGAGCGAAGGCTCTTCATCGGAGTGAAACGTAAAACCTTGATTGTCTACAAGCCGCTCAATACTGCCGACGCAGCACTCTACATTTATATACAGTATTAACCCTTTACTTATAATTTTAGAGGTATCCCCTTTGCAAGAAAAGTCGTCTGGCGTTACACAGGGTAAAATAATGAATGTTGTCAAATGGCAACCATGGGAATGGATTACCTCTGGTTTAAAGATGAACGCCAGCTTAAAGTGTCCCCTATGCGACGATTAACATTGTTAATGTATTCTGACTGAAACCATTATGAGCGTGACTTAGTTAACGACATCACTCGATCTTAGTACTCCTGCTGCCCTCCATTAAAGCAAAAACGATATTCATTTGAGCGATTCACATCTTCAACAGCGCTTTTCAAACTTCAATAATGTCAATCGAATTTGAAAAGCGCTAAAAGGAAATTCATTTACAACAAGTAATTAAATATTCCGTTAAATTGAGGTTCCATAACGTCAGTGTAAAAAACATTAACATTTATGGCATTTCATCAGCGTCAATCAAAATTCAATAAGAAAATAGGGTAAATCAGCAAAAAATAAAAAGTCAGTTAGCGATAACGTGTGGGTATATCTGATACATACAATTACACAAGATGCATGTAGCACTTTAAACGTTGTTTTGACATGTGTGCGGCTAGAGCATTGACATATATACAAGAATTTGAAGATGAATGATTTAAAATGTAACTAATGTAACTGATTTCTCAAAAATTATCCAAGACTGTCCAAAACCTCAGCAAAACGAGAGTTTTCCACCATTGCTTTGATTTGAACTGGCTTGTTTCGGTACCATTTTTTTTATCAATATTAGACCATTAGTAATCAAAATTCACGATTTGTGATAGACCACTAGTTTTTTCTGTTAATAGTAAGTATCTCCACGACTAAGAAAATTATGATTTTGATGAAGATTTTGTGAACTTTATTTCAGGAGTAAATCAGGTCAAAATATTGAATAGCAAAAAATTACAAGCAGATTCAATGTCGAAATTTCCAACTTTTAGTTTTATTTGAAACGACTTTTTTCAAATGTAAAAAAGTCCTAAATAAGTCATTTTAAGCATAACATTTCGAGTTCGGTGTGTAATCTAACATCATATTATCATCAGTGTTGTCTATCCATGCGTTCTTCATTCAAGACTGAGACATAATAATCATTTACAAGTTCAGAAGAGTAATATGCCCTGGCTGCTTTTGGATGTGTAAGTCATGCCAAGCGCTTTCCACTACCGGTTTGCAATAGTTTCTGTGATAATTACGATTATGATGATGATTATGATAATGGGATCAGTTGTTGGTGTCTTGTCTCTCATACGATTGCCCAGATTTTTTTTTCTCAGAGGAGGGTTAAATCTCTAATATTTCTCACTGGCATGCAGGCTGTCATCCGTTACTCCATCTCATGCTTGTTAATCAAGCAGTGTTGGACGACTAATAAATATGACACCGTTCTACATCAAGCCCAATTGTCATAGTTCTAATACTGCCGAAACTTACATGAAGTTATTAACATATATGAGGAATTTATTTCTTTTCAGGGAGGAATCTAGAAAATTTGAAAGGGGGCACCAAGCGAGCGAAGAGACCGAAGCCGTGAGTTTCCAGGGGATTGAAAGGTATCCTGCCTTAGAAAATGTTTGAATTTCAAGGTCTCTTAAATGGCATTTTCCACATTTTAACCCCCTTTTGGGCTATATTTAGTAGGTTGAAAAACGATATCTTAAGCGCGATGATTCGTCGTTAAACTAACAAGTCATGTTAGTTTAGACCAGTTTGGTATTATGTGTATTTTTTACATGTGTACTTATCATTATGCTTGCATGAATTGAGAAAAAAACAGGAAATTTTTCGAGAAAAGCCACTCAAAGACTCGACAAAAAATTTCAAATCTAACTCAAGAGGGAGCACCGGTCCCCGTGCCTTCCCCTTAGTTCCGCCACTGCTTTTTCTCTTTGTACTGTCTAAAATAAACAATGACAAAGAAATAAGAGTTTAAAGGGCGATCTGTTGTTACGAAGACCTGTCGTTTAGATCCAAGCTTTATTGTTCATTGTCGACACAAGTTTTAACGAACTGCAACCAATCTTCCAGGCAAGCTCCGGGATTCGTTCCTGCAACTTTTTTCCGATAATCAGTCTTTTGGCACGCTAAAAGTTAAGCAGTTAAGCGGCCGTTATGGTTGGTGAAAGTGTCTGGCGTTAAATAAATAAGTACAATAACCTATGACCAACAACTAAGTAAAGAACATAACCGAGGGTCTTTCTGGGATACCCCGATCAATCTTGGCCTCGCAATTTATGTATCTTCTTTGCGTCTGGTCTCAACAAAAGGCTCCTTTTAAGGTAAAGTATCTTTAAAATTGCACAATTTGTCGTTTATTTATTCTACAAAGAGCTCTTAGCGGCAAAATTTTTTAATGATACACATTAGTTGTTGTTTGTTCGAGAAATATACGCTGTTACTCAGTTTCTTTAATTTTATCAGTCGATCTACATGAGAGATCTACATGAAACAATTCAAACTTTACTTGAGTGACTTAACCTGTTCCGTTGACGGCGTCTCGGTCACGTTTCCTTTATCAAGCATCATGGTTTCGGTTTCGGTTACTGTTCCGGTAACGTGAAACGTAACTTCGTGTTCCGCCCTAAATATTGATATGCATGTTTGACGTCCATTTGGCTTTAAAAACTCTTGTGTACCAATTAATCTGGAGCAGTCAGGTAAAGAGAATGAAGTCCTTTAATGTCAGGGAGAACCTTTCAAGTACTGACACCGAAGGTTTTCAACAAAGCTACGTTAATTGTTCAGCCGAAATATGTCCTGATGCTCAGTGCATACGATCTCCAGTATTTTATGCTCCTCAGCTGAGCACTGCACATAACTTCGATACAACTCCTGAAATAGATTCATCTAAGGTATGTGACACTGTGAAACAAACTTTGGTGTTCGTGCAGTTCTTATTTTCACAGTGAAGTTGAGAAAGAAGTAAGTGAACGACATTGCCTTGTTATTGAAAGGAAACTATTTACTTGACTTGTTGGTCATTTTACGCCGTTTAAAATGTACCGATATAAATCGACGTAAAATATAGAATCAGATTCATGAGTAATCTAAGAAAACAGTTAATTATCACAAACGTATTCATATGTAGATTTAGAAAGTACATAAATGAGTCATAATCCGTAAAACTTACAGGAAGTTTCAACTTGAACTACATTGTGTATCTAATCCCTCATCTTCCTTGCAAAATTTTTGCCCTCTTTAAACTTCCAAAGAAATTTATAATACTCAAGTTTTAAAAAAAGAGAAACTTGACTTCTAACTTAAAATATCAGTAAGGGTGAAAGAGACAATTTTTGTGTGAATGTTCAGACTGAATGCCACAGACTAACTGATGAGTTGAAGCTCTGGAGTACCTAGAATCTACGATTATCTCCTTCCAATTGATATATTAAATATCCACTGGTGCTGTTGACTAGTTCAAGGTTGGCAATCAAGGATAATCGAGTAAGAATATAAAAGGAAAGTCACTGTCATTGCTAGATGAACAACAAAATGGCAACTCAAGGGCTTATGAAAAGAACATAATGCTAACCCGATCGCCGTTTATTTACATTTTTATACGTTCAGATATGTTTGATAGGTTTTCTATTATGTTGCACCCGTGTATATAGCTGGGGTCTGGAACTGTTGGGCCATTCCAATTGCATCGGCCGCGAGATGGTTTTCGAGTGACTCGAAAGTAAGGATAAATTAAGAGGCCGTTTTCTGTTATAAGCTTTCACTCCACCGCAACTAAATACTCCATGCATATTTCATTCCTTCGGTATTGGTGTCACAATAGTCCATGGACCGAGATCCCAATATTCCCAATATAGTACCAGTCAGGCATACAAAGTTATCATATCTTTCTGTAACCCTCGACTTGTCTACTTTATGTTCATACACGATGACCATGACAATTTGATAGCTTTCAGTATTTATTAAGCATTATATATAGACCAGTTGGTCTCTGCCTTCTAATCCCTTGCCTTCTTTATTGGGGGGTATTGAAACAGGCTAGGTCATGAGAGAAGTCCTCAAACGTGTCACCCTAAAAGTTTGTAATAGAGCTTTCCTTTCCTAGTCCCATGGTTACTATGGAAACTCCTGGATTTGGTACGGGAAATTGATTCGGTTCATGAACTACAAGAAAGTCTTTCGTCATATTGTAAAGAAAATAAATGTGGAGGGTTATATTCAGCGTGATTAAGTTTCTTTGAGTTGGCTCAGTAACGCTATTAGACCAGGATTTTTACGAGTGGACGTTAAAGCTTCCCGAGCAATGTTAAATTCTTTATCACACGAGTTATCTCGTGACTCACCCACAATAACATGGATATTTTTTGCTTTATCATAAAGAAAACGTTGGTCGTTAGAAATTAAGACATACACTCATTATCTCTCAATAAGTGATTATCACACGGTTTTCAGAGGAAAGCAATGTAAAAAATAGTTATTAGATTGTTTAATAAGGTTATCACATTCCTGAATACTGACGATTTGAATAAAGGATTTAACGCTTGTGTTGAAACAATGAACTTTGGGTGTGTCATGAGATACAGAACATAACAAATTACCCTGTAAAGTATTGCAGGCCATTAGTTTCCCACGATAAACAAACCTGCAGATGCAAGATAGATTCTGAAATGCCGTTTACTTATGGTATATTTAGCAGAAGAGAATTGCTGTTAGCTACTTTCCGACTCTGAGTTTATCCTCGTCAAATGCTGACTTACCACCAAACGCTCTCAAATTCAAAATCTCTTCCACTATGTAATTTTAAATCTAAATGGCTGATGAAAGCTTAGCGTGGCTTTTGACACAGGGAGTACATATTTTAACATTTTCCTGGCCAAAGCGTTTCACTTTAGCAGGCCACTCCAAGCATAATCGTCTGGCGTTGGAGAGAGTAACAGTTAGAGAGGTTAAGGTTCATGTTTAAGAGCTGCAGCAATCGAAAGAGAGCTTTTTTTGGTTGTAGAGTTTGTTCGGCTACTCGTCGTCTTACAGTTTGCTTTTTAGATAAACAAAACTTATTTTAAGTTACTTTTATATACTATTCAATAAGAATTTACTAACGCCTTTGGTCGTTTGGCATATGAACTTTAATCTTAAACTGCCTCACGATTTCCACCCGGGAAAAAGTTAATTCAAGAACTTGTCTTTTTGTTTCGCTACTGGGTTTGTGTCAATAAAATTATTCCACCTTTAATCCAAGTGTCGTTACATCAGGACAGCTTTTGGATTACACAGCTTTTTCCCCATTAAATTAATTTTACTAAAATAGGTAATTTTTTATAGTTTGTTGTACTGATATAATATATTCAGCATCCTTGGTTTGATAAACGGCCGCAAAGTTTAAAATACTCTGTTTATTGGCGTCGGCGTTGCAGCTTTCTTAAACTCCCTAACTTAATGGCTGGGACGGTGAAAGATTTCATACTAGATATTAGCACGAAACCGCATTAATTTTTGCATATTTGGTGATTGTCATGGATTAAAAATCCAATATTTATCAGATGTCACTGTTATCTTTCATATTGGTTCGTGATTGCTTCTTGATGTTGTACGTTCTTGATGTTGATGTTGTGATAAGTATATCCTGAAGAGGTGTATGCTGTATCAAAGCTGATGTTATCCAGCAAGTACTGGGTAAGAAGCGTTGTCCTTGCACCTTTCTGGGCAACCTCTGATTAAAGAGTTAAACTGTAAGAAATTTGTTAAGACGATTTTAGACAACACTTAGAGTTTCCACAGTATAACTCCTGATCCCAACTTAAACCTTCCCCTCAAATCATCCACTGACGTAAGTTCATTATATTCCAACCAGGGATTTATCGAAAACGTCCATTGTTGTTTGCAGTGGCTAAGGGTTAATAATCGATAAATATGAGCAACACATTAATTCATGGTCCTTGTAATGTTTTGCTAAAATTTTGCACACTCAGCATGGAAGCCGAAACGACGAAAGTTTCGTACCATTGACACGTCCTTTGGGCTCGTGAGCTTATAATACGGATTATTTTACCATTTTACTGTTTAATCGTAGCGATAGATTTTCCGGCGGAAAGCGTGAACGAACAAATAATTCTCGCATGTGGTGGGACTTATATATAGATATTGACAACCTTGTAACATTCCACTCCGAAGATGTTGCACGTTGGAACGAAACATCAGTAAACTTATTCTTTTAAATCTATTTCAATTTGTGATTTTTATGTCAATACATATGACAATTTTAAGCTGGGCTCTTATCTTTATTCTGGATTGTACTGTTTGTACGTACATTCGCTTCCTTCGTGGGTGGTCTCCGGAATGTCATATCGGAAGTTATTTCTTAATGCTTTACGCAAAAGGAAGTCCATTGGAGCCCATTCGGCGGAATCTCTACCGGCCAGATTAACACATGACAACAGAGTTAACGTGCACAAATTCAGAATTTCGCAAATCTTCTGATTTAATTTTGGAAATGGTTACTTTTACCTTTTTAACCTAAGAATTCAAAGCGTCGTTGAATTGACCAAATAACGCAAATTTTCTTTGAAACTTTGAAATATGCTTGCAGCTATAACTGTAGAATGACTGACATACTGTGATCATAAATAATTTACACTGGAATTTTATCGTTAGGTTCACCCATATTGAGGACTAAAGCAATGTCCCTAATAACTAAAGTAAGGTTTCTTTTACGACCAACGGTACATACATTGCACTTGGGCAATAGATATCCTTTAACGAATTCATCCTAGGAAGAATCTTCGATAAAGGTGCAAATTGTAGGGAAAATGTTCTCTTTTAGTAAAGAAAAGGTATCGAACATCTGATTCAGTTAACTCTCAGAAAAGTCAAGTGTCTTCGAGCAAAAATACATCGAACGAAGTCGGTTGCTGGGAGAGTGTCGTCCGGGGAAAAAAGTCATGCAGTTGGACATCTGGTTGATTACTTATTCTTTGATTCTGGCTTCGTTGTTCAAAAGACTATTCACTTAATCCTTGATGAGTGAAAATTTGATCGATAAAATCCTGAGCTATATGCTTGATGAATTAAGAATTTTCGTTTACAATCGTTGAATGTAAAGCGTACAGGATTAAACGACAGGTTAACTATTTATCACGGATTAGAAATAATTTTCCTGTAAGCTACTGTAACGGCATTGATGAGTTGAATGTCTTCCTTAGTTTTAACCTGACGTATATTTTGGCTGGTATTTCTATTTTTATCTTTTATTCGAGATAATGTAGCGAGCATGCAGAAAAAAATCAAGGTCAAGATCAAGCATAACAACGTGCTGGGGGGCGGTTGTAGGATTCCTGAATAGCTTATCCAGCGCATGTTTCCTGTGCAGTAAAAAGTGCTGTCCATGCTATAAAAAAGTTTTATTTACAGAACAGCGATATAACGATAGTAAAGCCAGATTCACGATATAAACTTTAAGTTTGTTTGTTGAAAGCTTTGGAAGGCAGTTATCTGGTGGATAAGTCACCTGTGTTGATTTATCCACATTGGTTTGTCAGCCATTCGTAAAGTTTGCAACAGGCTTGTGTTTGCATAGAGCTATGATTTTAGTCTCCGCAAGTTCGTTACGACTTGGTTGTAAAAAAGAGGAAACAACGTTACCAAGAATACAGGACATATAATGATAGATGACAAAAATTGAGAGAATCAATTCACTACCAATCAACTAAACTACCTGACTTAATACAAGATGTTAAGTAAAATAGTGCATAGACAAGCGGCGAATCCAGGATTTCCGCAAGGGAGGGGTTTGAATCGTACAGTGAAGTGGCCTTCCAAGGGGAATGAAGGCATGGTTCCTTTAAAAAAATTAGAAATTTTTAAGTTTGCTAGAAGGCTATCTTTGCGTTTTGGTAATACTAAAAGAGAGCATTTTCCGAGCGTTATATACGACATGTCAAGAAAATACATCTTTCTCCAATGAGTTTAGGTCACTTGGACATAATAATAACAATAATGATAACAATAACAACTAATAGGAACTAATAATAACAATAACAATAATAATAATAATAATATTATGAATAATAATAATCAAGGCAATCGACTCCCGGGCCGTATCAGTCATCCAGTATGGACTAGGGATAATTGAATGGACAAAAAGAACTATAGGAAATGGACAGAAAGACAAGCAAGCTACTTACCATCTACAAGTGCTTCCACCCAAGAGATGATATGGAGAGGCTATATTGGAAGAGGGTTGAAAGAGGAAGGGGACTGCAAAGTGTGGAGGATGTTGTAGAAATTGAGAAATGTAGCCTGGGGCACTACTTCACCGAGAATGAGGAAGACTTTTTCAAGGAGGTCAAGAAAGAAAACATTTTCAAAGAAGGGGAAGTCCAAAAAGAAGGAACCAAATGGGTGGGACACCCTCTTGCTCAAAAAGAGTAAAAGAATGTGAGGAAAAGTGTGAAAAGATTACTGCCGACGTACACATAGATATCTGTAAGAAGTGTGGATCTGAATATGTGTAAAAAAGCCAAAACTCCACATTGGCGAGGAAAATAGAGTATTGGAGAATGAGGAAGTGAAAATCCCATGAGATTTCACTATCTAGACTGAAAAGAAACTAGAGTACAACTAACCTGGTCTGGTTATACTGACCAAGAAGGAGAAGACCGCGTACATAGTAGACGTAGGCTGTCCGTTTGACACTAGGATTAAGGAGACGGAAAGGACAAATATACAGAAGTATACAGAACTTAAGTAGAGTTTATTCATAAACTGGAGTTTATTTATAAATTAGAGTTTATTCATAAGTTAGATCTTCATTAACTTAAGCCCAAATGTACGGAATCTCTTACCGAGAATTTCTAGATTTCATTATTGAACATCTAAGCAGATAGTAAGTTTACTGTTAGTTCGGTACCACGATAGCCAAAACTGTTAGGACTACTGAAACTTCACAAGCCACAAATACCCATGAATACCTATAATTTCATTCAATGGGTCGACTACTTACGACTTCCTAAATACTTAATGACTATACTGTAACCACTAACCAACAAGTCGCAACACAAATTACAATCTACTTAAACATTCATTAACAATATAAAAACAGTACAAATACCAGACAACCACAAACTAGTGTCTTTTGATGTGAAGTCATTGTTTACTAGTATTTTTCCTAAACTGCCATTGGAAGGCATTGAAACGGCTATTAAGAAATCTACAAACAACAATCTACGGACCACTGTGTAAAGAAAACCAACACATACTGACAGGCTACTAGACTGACCAATCATCTTACAATCCAGCCACCACCTTCAAAACGTTGACAAGACGCGCACAATATTCTTGACTCAACCGACGCTCAACGCCACGAAAATGTCTACCTATAACGTGTTTTTCATAAAAACAACTGTAACTATCACTTCATCAAACTTAACACTTATAAAGACAGTCAATGAACACAATGAAAACAACACGACAACAATTACAGCAACGAGACCTTACATCAAAGGTACATCTGAGATAATCTCACGTGTCTTACGATCATACAACATACGTGTAGCAAACAAACCGATCACAGAAACGTTACTACATCTACTGGGTAACGTTAAGGACAGAGAAGAACCATACGAATAAAGAGAAGCAGTTTACAAAATTAAATAATTTATTCTGCCAAGCCACTTATATAGGTGAGACTAGCAGAAATTTAACCATGCAACTTACAGAACACAAACGAACGACAAAAAACGGAGACAAGGAGGAGCATGCGCAATTTAAACATTGCCAAACACCATCGACAAACTTAATACAACATTGACTGGGAATCAGCGAAAAGCAACGATTACAAATAACGACTCACCCGAGAAAGTTGGTATTAGAACTATCAACAAAACTCACTAAACCGATGGCAATAAGTAACTTGACCTTACAAACGAATTATATTCACAACTTTAAACGAACGAACAAACAATAGGCTTAACACATCGACAGATAATAGATTGCTTAGAAACGCGCCCACATACCGACGCGTATAAACTTTTCACAAACAACCACCCACCCCTAGGATTCATACAACTGCCTGCTTCTAACTCACGAACCAGATACCAATATAATGGGAACCTAACGTTTTCTCTTCACTTGACTCTGAAAATGACCGCCGCTGAGCCCGTCGATACAAATCAGTCACTTTCACCAACAGTTTCTCTACACCAACTCTCCCAGGCTCAAACCATTTACTTTACTTGACAAACTTCGGTTAAAACGTTAAAATTTTTCTGTTTTCAGTTTCGGCGGTTTTTTACAAAGCATAGTGTTTGATATCCGTCTCTCTTTAAGTTAGTCTTATTGTTATATGCACGCCTTAAAAAAATCCATTCACTTCATGGCGATGTCCGTTTTTTGAAGCATACTACGTACCTGCGCTGAAATATCAAATGAAACCTTCTTTCTCGCGGGTTTAAACCGTTTCTTTGCATCTTTAATTTACGAGAATCGCGATAAAACTTAAATTCGCGGCTAAATGTTTACATTTTCGACTTGTTTGAGTGTGCAGTCTCATAACTAAGTTCAACACAGCACATATCTGCCCAGGTGACAGTAAAAAATCTGATAGCATATTCAGAAACCTTAATTATTAGACTTCTGTAGCATTGCAAGCGTTTTTACTTTGCTAATATGTCGATATCTGATCATCTGACTGATTCCTGAAGCGTAAAACTCTTATTTGACGTGACATACTGCAACCATTGAGCAACCCGGAGAGAGGTGGAGAAACTACATAATTCTGTACTTGACTGTCACCAAGGCATCTGACTCTAACATCATCTTGCACTCCCATTCGTGTCACAGCTATTTATATTGCACGTCAAGATTAACACCAGAATGTCAATAAATATACCACAAATCACAATACACACGCTGATAACCGAACTCATCATCTAAATCCATGTTGATCAAGGGGTACAGGAGGTTGGCAATTTAATCCAGCTCACGGGATAAGAATGTATTTACATTTCAATGAAATAAGGAGTTAAAATGACGAAAACTATTATATCTGATTCCTCATTGTATTTAAATACTCTACAATATAGTACATAGATAATTAGGTTGTTTTTATCAATCATCCACGTGATAATAAATCAACTTAATCACGGCGAAATTCTCATAGGAATGATTGAAATTATTTCACCGGAACGACTTCGTAGCGCTATTTTAACCTTCCAAAATACTGTCAGATCATAATACCCGTTTTCGAGTGTTATCAGAATATGTTACTCGTATCCAAACCATATAGCGCGAGATGCGACCAATTTGAAACCTATAAATGCATCGTTCCCCATTTTGCTTTTAACCTTGTACATCCAAGAGTTCTTTTAGGATCGAAATATGGTTCAGGCAAAACAGGAACAGCAAAATTGCGTTTTATGCCTAGCCTGTTTAACTAGCATATAGTCATTACCAGTTTAATAACTGAATGGGTTAATAATATTGTGTGCAGGTTTGTTCATGATAACGAGCATGATCAACTTCTAAGTTCGCGCTGTCACTCTCACCGTCATCATGATAATTCCTTCGCTGATAGAAAAGCTACCTTTGTTATAATTTCGAAAGGTTTCTTTATTTAATGCAGTTTTGTATCCTATTATTCTCTATACTTAATTCTTAAAATTATATTTTGTCGTATTTATGTTTATTTAGACATACTTTGAACTTCAGGCTAACAGGAATACGAACAATATAATCAATACCTTTGAATTGGCACTCAGCAACAGCAGTCAGTCATCAGATTTGGATGACTATATCCTCAGTCTTCTTGAATGCTTGGATGATTACGGATGTGATTCCATTGCGGAGACCAGCTACCAACCGTATACACCAAATGAAATGAACTTGAACTTCCACGGTACTGAGCGCTGTATACACAAAACAGGTACGTCTACGCTTAAAGTTGCAATCGCCTGCAACTTACAGATATAATTTTAATGTTTCAACCTCGAACTAAAAATGTACTATATCTAAGCAGTGGTCAGATTCTCCGAAAACGTTCGCTTGCTACAGTCATGAGAATACCTCTTGAAATATCTGCGTGAAAAGTGAAAAACGAAAATGTATTGGGGAAGTTCTATGCAGCAGAAGTAATAAGGAGTAACAAGTGAATTCCAAGGATGCTCCCCAGTGCTCTTATACTTAAGAATGATCTGATATTCTAGGGTTGGATAGGCCGTTTCGGCAAATGGCAATTGTATGCATTAATTTAGCATACACTAAAATAGTGGATATTCATTTTCGCGTAATTTGATGGGATTCGTCTAGTTCGGGATATTCTGCAATGTTCAATGTTTTGCAAACCAAATCGCATCGTTCTCGTCAACGTTAATCTTTTGGCATCATTTAAGCTACCGTTAGTCGAATGCAGGTATTAAACAATTCTTATGTCCATCGAAATAAGTTTACTTAGTAGTTATGCAAAAATGAATAATGAAAGACAAATAAATAATGCTCATAATAAAGAAAATGCCGTGCTTCGAAAACGCACTCGATTGAATGAACGTACTGTGTTCATTCATTTCTGTCTTAAAGGAAAGCACTTTAGTCCGTACTTTATCGATATCCATCTTTGAAAGCTCAGGATAATATTTGTCTCTTGTTGCACGAGTTACGAGAACTAAAAAGCATTGTCAAGATGTAAAAATACACTAAATCTAAAACGAAAAGTGACATCTATGGCCGTAAAAGCTAAGGAACCGAACAGTACTTTTTTCCGATTAGCAAATTAAATACTAAACAAACCAGAGCAAGAGAAAAAAGGAAAGATTTGTCAATCAATCAACAAAAAGCGTGAAAGAGGCATTGACTGACGTGAAACCTGCTTATAATTCATCTTTCGGACAGAGCAACTATCGCTTTCTCTCTATAGCATTTAAATCTGAAGTTTGAGCCAAAATTTGCTTGTCTTTGGGCGGTAAATATCCACTGTTATTCATCTCCACTCTGGTGAATAATTGTTAATCATATTTATACATTTTATAGTTATAAACGTAATTATCCTCGTATATAAAGCGTTTAACAACTAAGCCTCTCCATATCTATTAGAATATTTCAATCTATGTAGATAATCAAAAGGTTTGAGAAACTGCCGGAACTTAAGAATGCTTAAATTGACGTTTCAAGCGAAGGTCCTTTGTCGGAGTGAAACGTAAAATGGAAAAAATAGCTGGTGTTTTTATATTGAGAAAAATCATGTGACAAAAAGATGACCAATAGGATTAAAAAATCGATAACAAACTAGTTAATGAGATGTAAATGATGGATAGTCATCTGCTGTTTTAAAACGTAGATCAGTTAACCAAAAATGGGGAGGACCTGGCAGAGGCCTGAAGGGAATGGTAACACGCAGACGGGTATCAAGCAGTAGGTTAAAACAAAAGAAAACCCAAGGGAATAAGGGATACAAGCTACTACTTTTTATGCTGGGAAAAACCATCAACTTGTGAGAAGGAAAATGTCAAACAAACGGAGAGCTGGTTTACTGATCGATGGCAAAAAAGGTAGCAAATGACTTACCACGTCGTGTTGGAGACCGTTTTCCAGATATCAGTGGCATAGATCAGAGGCATAGATCTATACAGTTTTCCAGAAATGTATCTGGTTAGAAATCGTGAAAATAATATTGCCTTACCAAGGTCAAATCTCAAAAGCAGTTTTCTATATTGTGCCCAAAATCTATGGAACAGTCTATCTAAAGAAGCCAGGTTATCACCAAATTTATAATTTTTCAGGTGACACGACTCCTCCTTTAGTTTCCCACAACAATTTTTTTATTAAATACAAATATATAAGCTTACATGTAAATATTTATTCTACAGGGTGTCTTAAAAAAACTGCAAGCCCTTTGAAATCAGATATTTAAGAAATTTGTATAATTCAGTACTGATCCCAAGGGTGCGTAAACACAATTCATGCTTAGGGATGTCGATTTGAGATTAACTCACTTTGTGTGGCTATTCTAATTACAAGGACAATTCGAACGCATTTTTAAATCCCAAGAGCATCATAAGTTGCACAGGCATTGCAATGCTAATTGCAGTGGATGTTTAGGGTTTGCAATTTTTTGGAGACACCCTCTATGTAGATCTTAACTCTCAAAAGCAATTGTATCACTAATGTGATTCCGAGTATGAATTAATTTCCCTCTCTCTTCTTTTACTGGTACATTTAAATATACGTCTTTTACTTGATACTCAATTCTTCCCAACAGTTGACGAGGAGAGGGTTGCGGAACTAACTACAGACTGTGATACAAAGCCCTTACAAACCAACGAAAACAAAGAAGCACATGGACTATTTCCAGGTATCTCACTCTAAATTTTTAAATTACTTAAATTATATAATGCTGTATTTTCTGGTTTGAACTCACATAAAATCGTTATTTCTGCAACTATCTAGATAGAATCCAGTTCGTAGTAGTGTGCTCTGATTATTGCAAATATGTATCAACTATTGAGCAATAATGCCCGAAGATGGCGAAAAAGATTAAAAAAACATATTCGACCAGATTATCATGTTCGTGGCTCCTGTGAAAGCAATATCAGATCTTGTCCTATATAAGATATGGTGTGCTCGACTCCAGAGGAAAGTCCGTTAAGAACAGTGCAAAATTTCTTCAAATAATTCAATTCACCAAGATAGTTTTAGTCATAAGTATAGTAGCAGTTACGAGCAAGTAAAAAGATAAATTTTCGAACAAAAAAATCCTAATCTAAGTCAATAAAGTCCGAGGAAATAGGCAAAACAGGCAAAAAGTCTTTCTGAGTCTTTAAACACGGTTTGATACGTATAATGACGAACTGTGAGTTAGAAACAACGTGCGCAAAAGCGGTCTTCTCACCATTATGAAAATAGCAAAAGTTGAAATAGTCGACTAAAGTTCTATATTTGAGGTGTTACTTCGGAAAAACCATTTCTTCATAGCTCCACAAGTGACACCATGAGCATTAGATTGATGGTATTCAGCTGGCATTAATTGACGTATGCAACATTCGTTGGAGCGTAACCACAGAGATTTTATCTCTTGAAACCTGAACTTTAAAATTGTCCTGATATTCCTCTCATGTTGCTTGGTCACATATGATATTAAGTTGCTCATCTAACTCTTCTTAGATCAGGCTCCTTTCAAATCCTCAAGTCGGCGATTCAAGAACAAGAAGAAACGCAAAAGAATGGAGCCAGAGAAAAGTACGTGACAGAATATCTTGTGTTGATTGATTACATGCAGCTTTAGCTCGTTGCATTTACCAACATAACTCCTTTTGCAAGGAAGAATACAAGTTAAGACTTTTCTTTAGTTCTTGCAGTAGGAAGTAATTTGCAGGCCATCCATGTTTGTCACAAAAGTTGACTACTGGTCAGGCAGCGTAAATCGACGTTTAAAAAACTGCAATGAGACTACTTCACTCTTTCTTTTGTCGCGATGTAATATGTCCATTTAGCCTTTGGTACAGAAAACTCCAGAGTAACCTTTAAAACATCCCCAAAGAAACAATATTTTAGTCGATGCACCCTCTTATAAATCGAAAATTTATTCCTGCATTATTAAAACTATATACAGTAAAAACCCGCTTATAAGAACCACTATTTTTCGATTTAGCATCTATCAATTTAACCTCTTTAGCCGATTTAGCCTCTTTTGATTTAGGTTCTTATATAAATGATTTTTACTGGGATTTTAGGCTATTACGTTCTTAAATAGGTTCTTATTTTTTGAAGGAAAGGGTGCTTGCTATTGATCCAACAACCAGCTACAATGGGTGTAGCCTGTTGGCTTTGTTTAGCAAACACTTTAATTATCACTAGTAAATGGGAGTAAATGGGAGTATGTATTGGCCAAACAAATAATTATTAAAAATACCTGTGTGCTAGCATTGCGTTACAATTGTTATTGTTGACATTGTGGTGGCATCAATCATCAATTCAACATACAAATTAACTCATGTTTTTCAAATAAGAACCTGTTAGAATTTTCATGCTAAAAATGTTTTTACAAAATGGGGGACTAAAAGCCAAATTGTAGCCTAAAGGTTTTTAATTCACTGGTTCTTATAAGCGGGTTTTTACTGTGTTACTACTACTATCTTATATATCATGTGTATAATTCATGACTAATGAAGGATGGCTTATAACGTATAACACGATGATCGGTGACCTTGTGGTTGCTTATGAAGAGAAAATATCACCATTAAGCTACATTCAAAATGTCAACTAAAAACACTGAGTTAACTTGAGCGGGATTTGAGCTCCTAACTTTCTTCATGTGCACCCATATAGAGCCATAACCGAAACGAAAAAGAAAAAAACAAACAACAAAAGCTAGTTTCAAAACCCTTTCAAAAGCATTTGAAAAGCCGCAATGACTACAACACAATACAAGTAAATTACAAAAGTACAATACAACAAACACCTTGGGAAATCAATCGGACGATATCCTGGCAGAATTAGCCGAAATGCTGCAACTGGCTTTTACAAAACCTTGGAGGAATCTTTTACAAAATGACGCCTTTGACGGTAAATGGAGACACGATCTTCTCAAGAATGATCCCCCACCTTTACCTTCTATCGGACAAGTAAAGCACTGCTTGAAGCATCTAAATCCGAGAAAGGCTACTGGTGTGGACAAAATACCAGCCTGGCTTTTAAAAAGATTCCACGAGGATCTTGCCCCCGTTGTCCACGACATCGTGGTTAGCAGTATTAATCAATGTAAGTACCCTACTCTTTACAAACATGCATTGATAACTCCAGTTGCTAAAATAGCAAACCCAAGAGACATTGATAATGACTACCGTCAAGTGTCCGTATTACCACAATTGGCTAAAGTAATTGAAAAACTTCAGTTGCAACTGCATTCATCTGACCTAGTAATAAAAAACAATCAGCACGC
>JBAHVQ010000463.1:379787-390899 GCA_036872915.1 Nanipora kamurai | reverse complement strand
GTGGGTTCGATTCCCGCCTAGGGCTCAGAAATCGTTTTTCTGAGGAAACGAGCTTGACGAACGTCCTCTGTTGTTCTCGTGCAGTTTTATTAGTAATTAGTCATGATCTATAGCGTCACTATAACAGTGAACTAATCACAACTCTCTGCGTATTCATCACGAGCTAATGACGTTGCTCTATTTGTACAGATCATCGATCACATCAGATTTCTGTTTTTCAATGCTTGAAAATTCCCCTGCAGGCTTTCAATCCACAATTTAGGTATTTATCATCTACAGTTTTATTTGTTTATTGTATAAGAGAAATAGACCTTTTTCCCACGTTTTGACGTCATCTGTAGATCTGTAACTAAGGAAATGTTTATATGGAGGCGAGTAACCCGACAAGCCGAGTTATTTGGCGAAGGCGAGATCCTGGCTACAATAGGAAATTAATGGTTTTTTCGGTTGACTTTTTATATGGCACAAGCGGATAACTCGCCTTGCCGAGATCTCGGCAAAAAGAGCCGGGATCTCGCCCAAGCGAGATGGATATTTTGTCATATAAACACTTTGCCCGGGTATTCATCAAAGACTGAATGTTAGAGACTTCTTCTGAATCTCGTTAAGGAGAACTTGCATAAATAGCGCTTCCACTTCTGTAGCTTTCCTTTTTGATAAAGGCGCAACACCCCGAGACATTAAAGTTTTTTAATAAAGTTGATTTAAGATCTCATTTATAAATTCTTATGAACTGAATGAGAGCAGATTTCTTTGATTTATACACACACACACACACACACACACACGCATATATATATATATATGTGTGTGTGGGAAAGGGCACTTGTTTGATATATATATAGATAGATATAGTAAAAGCAAAAGTGTATCACACAGGAAACACAGTTGACAATTGGCTTGAGAGTGCTCGATACCATGTAGGTAGAGCGAAATAACTTTAATAAAGTTAGAACGCCGCTCTTTAATAGAACTTTAATAAAGTTAGAACGTCGAAATTTTACGACGATTCCTGTGTCCATTTTCATCCCTTAAGCCGGATTTTTACTAGTAGAATTTTTCGCGCGTATTCCCTGTTTCTTCTTTCTCATTGGCTCTTAGAAACTCTTTGACTCCCGAGAGCCAATGAGAAACAGGGAAAAGTCAATGCTCGCGTAAAATTGCGCTGGTGGAAATTCAGGCTCTATTGAGCAATTAAATGGACAAACCAGTAGTGTTGTTACTCGATACACGAGCAATGAGAAGCAGACATAACTTTTGGGTATTTGAGACTATTCGAGAGGAATAAATTGGAATAGTGTATAGTTTTTAATGAGAAAATGGCAACGAATTAGTGAGATATTACAGATTTGAGAAGGAAGTTATGGATGAATGTAGAGCGCCGTAGGTCAACTAACATCACGTAAAGCTACACAAATATTTCTTTATCGTCATAAACATGCTGATAAACGTTGGCAAATAAAAAATGTATCCGCTATTTGATCAGCATGTTATGACGTGACAAGTTGAACATTTGAGTTTACACTAATCAACATTATGGCACTACACATTTAGTCAACGTTTTGGTCCCAACGTGTGCACGATGTTGATTGATCAAGTGTCGAACTGTGTCAACGGATCATTTTATTTGTCGTTAGGTGGCATTCTCTTTACAAAAACAAACCTACGGAGTTCTCTTTTGAAAGAGCATCATCCAATCGCATTGGAAAATCACTCATTCTTTTATGAAAGGACATTCTTAGGCCTAGCATAGGCCAAATCTAATTTAAGAATTAAATGCACGTTCAGTTTGACGTCTTTAAAAATAAATGTCGATGTGCGGTTATTCATCACGTACTCAAGGCACGTCAATAACATGTGCTGAAATCAACATTTGCGTTCAGACTTTGCCTCTACATATACATCGACATTTTCCCCCTAACATGCGGACGGTTGGTTCAAAGTAAAATTAATTGATGCCAGTTCAACAGAGAATCATACAGCCTTATTGATAAATCCGTCAATGACATTTTTTTTCTATGAATAGACACTCTGAAAAGAGCAGTGCCAAAGCTGTCGCCCACGTATTCCGTGTCCAGATTGTAGGATTATATTGCGCGGAAATGCCTTCTCAACGACCACTTCTCCAAAAAGAGTTTCGTTGAAGAATTTTCTTGGCCTTGTCTGCGCCCAGCCTTAAACATGAAGTGCTCTCCATGGATCTGAGTGGGAAACACCAATCGACCGTACAACACTTTCTATAGTTCACCAATACCACTACTGGCATATCTAAGTATTGCAATAACGATACTAAGAATAGATGTGGTTTGTTGATTACGGTAAACGTTTGGTATTAAATTATTGAAAAATTATGCCAACAAATCTGTGGTGTTTCTCTTTCCTTCCTTACTTCCTTGAGGGAGATCTACATTATACAACAATATGCAACTCGTTCTACTTTCTTAACCAGACGTTTTGTAAGGCACACATTCTGTTTCTTATCACCAACATATGAAAAAATTTTGAGATAGACCGAAACTTAGTGTTGAACAGAGAGTTTGTTCATGTGGGAGCTTGGTCATCTCAGTCGTGGTTGCTCAATGGTTAGAGCGTCTCACCGGTCATCACAAGGTTGCAGGTTAGATTCCCGTCTAGGGCTCAGAGGTTGTTTTTCCGAGAGAACGAGCTTGACGAACGTCCTCTATCCCTCTGATATTTACCAAGCTCCCACATGAACAAACTTTCTGTTCAACATTAAGTATTTCCATCATTATTATCATATCGTGACTTCCGCTTAGGCAGTACATATGACGAACGTGCACCTTAGCTCACCATTTGAGTCGTGGTAGCTCAATGGTTAGAGCGTCTCACCGATCATCAGAAGGTTGCGGAACACGATTGAATAAGCCACTACCAATAAACACTCTACATCTCTTAATGACAACATCTGATTTTTATGGGCAACTTCTGTACGCAGCCACTTTACGAAAATTGTTACTTTCACCCAAGTTCGGTCTACTGTTGTCAGATTTTTCTGCGCATTTGTTACAGCACGTCACTCCTTGGCTGCAGTCTACAATTGTGAAGAAATATTTCCCATTACTGTCCATCTGGTTGACATTGAGGAAGGCAAAAATTGTAAAACGACTCTGTTAGGAAGACTTCCTCGTTCTTCCACGCAACCCACCCACTGTTCTGGAGATATCTGATGTCTGCATCTCCCGAAAAATGAGGATCCTATAAAAATATAACAATATAAGATGTTAAACACAAGCTTATTTGCCCAGTGAAACATGACGTACAATTTTTGACGAAAACTCAGCTAGTAACTGGGACATCAATTCCTTTGTACCCGATTCTATCACCAGTGACTGATGGAGACTTTTCTGTTTTAGTCTGGCTAACGAAAGGGAAAACTCTGTCACCAAGGAATTAAAACAACTACACAACAGTAAAGCAGGACTTGTTTTAGAAAGGTTTAGGATCTTGTATGTAACGCTTGTAAAACCTTACGCTTATGAACCCCGGGATGATTCTCTAAGGTGTCATATATATTTTGATCCGCGATATATGTATAATTTTTCTTACGACATTGCCAACGAATATCTCAGAAGCAAAACTTCACAACTGATGTATTAGCAGTAGTCCATTTATGAAATACCTCCACTTTTCGTAGTAACATGCTTCCGCAGTGACATGCTTGCGTAGTAACATATATGCATAAGATTTGTTAGGCCCAACCTTGGAAATTATGAAGTAAAATAATGTTGCCTTAAACGCCTAAAATTTGTTAAACTAATCGAATACTTTAAAGGTAACCCTGCGAAAGGTAAGTCAGTTATTTATATTCACATAGTAGTGGTAGAAAATTTAGTGTTGAAATATTGAAACCCTCGAACCCACAGGCAGGCGTGACCACTTGGCACAATTGTTTTAAAAGGTACATGCCTGGGGCGACCAGCGAACGTTCGTCAAGCTCATAATCTCAGAAAAACGATTTCTCAGCCCTAGACGGAACTCCAACCCGCAACCTTCTTATGATCAGTGCTCAGAAAGTTGCGGGTTCGATTCCCGTCTGGGGCTGAGAAGTCATTACTCGGGCTTCCGAAGAAATACCCGAGTTGAAAATTCCCCTTCGTTATTTGTCTTCAGTCACAAAAAGCACGCATGCGTACTTCGCGTTTATTACGTCATTATGACCGTGCGTTTCATATCTTTGACGCTGAAATTCTCCTCGTTTTGCTTAGATTACTAGCTTGACGAACGTCCACTAGTCGTCTGACATACTGCAAGCCCCCACATGAACAAGATTTGTGTGTTCAGCATTCAAGGTACATTAGTTTTGGACTTTGGTCGTGAATAACTTACCAAAATCAAGAAATATTGTTTTGTACCATCGGTACCAACTCCCAGCAAGGCTTTTGAGGCTGCATCTGTATCTCCTCCTTAAAGCAGAACGTCAAATTGCCTTTGAGACAAGCGTAATACCAGTTTGTATCTTTTATGCTGATTTTGGTAGGTTGTATTGCCTGGTTCTCTTCCAAACCAGCGTTTTGAGCGGAATATAACACCTCAAGGGCGGCAAAAGATTACCACGAGTGCACGGCAAGCAGTAATGTCTCACAAGTAAGTAAAATACTCAAGTAAGATTGTAACTACTTGGATAAATGAATCTCTCTTATAGCTCTGAAATTCAAGTAATTAAGTGCAGATAACCGTGAATTTTTTTGTTTTAAAGGATCACTTACGCTCGACAAACACGCATGTAATCTTCAGACAAATTACAACAAATTATCTTTGATTCCTTCGACACAGTAACAGGTATTACGACCTACCATTTGACCTCCATCACCAAGAGTTTTCGAGATGATCTGGAAACTCGACAGTGGACTGGGACTAGTCGTCAAATAGAAATCCATTTCCAATTTTAAAGTACTTTATATCTATACTGTCTATAGTTTGTGGTACACCACGTATTATTTTACTGCTAAGCTTTCGACCTGTTGACTCAGGACTTCATCAGAGCAAAGGATTGATTACTTTATATCTCATGAAATATACCAGATTCTGTTTGTAATTTCGTCATAGCAATACCTTTCCGTTTGATGAATACTGGCACAAAGTTTCACACAGTTACACCAAAAATACAGAACGTTACTGCTGGTTAAAGATATGAAACTGGATTTCTATTCTGCTACTAGTGCCAGGCCTTTTGCTTGGGGTCAGATTACGTGGCTACCAAGTCCACTCATTTTCTCTACGAGGAAACAAGAGATGTGCAAAAAGATATGCATGGCGGGCGAAAGTCCTCGGACGATGGATCGGAAACTACATTGCAAGGTATATTGCGCTGCGTAAACAGGACTGGTTTAGTGAAAAAGATGAGAAATGTCTATTTTGTTACTCACCAATCATAACGGGACAAGCAAATTTCTGAAAATGTGATACTAGCTCTTCAAACTTTGACGCCACGTCCTTTCCACTTCTCGCATGAATTATTTTACTGGAAACCTGCAATTTTCCAAGGCACATGCCGAGTTCATGGTGAGCCGAGCAAATATTGGCAAGAATTAGATTCGTTCAGGAATAAACTAGAGTTCTGGTTGTCTGATTGCACGAAACCAAATAAATCTATCGTAAAATACTGCAGTGTGTAACAAGAGGTAGCCCAATTTCAGAAATGAAAGTAGTTGACCTTTGCATTTACTTCTGTCATTCGTGGCCTCTCTCACCCTTTTTTCAGGCTTTTCAGCAGTTACTCACTTCTTGACGCTAATGATATCAACATAAAAAAATTTAAAGTGTATATGAAGTGAAAATTAGGTTTTTCTTATGTGAACGAACTCTTGAAATGACAGCGCAATATCTTTTACAATTTTTCCATATCTCACTTCGCTCTTGAGATATCAAGATTTATTTGACACGTAAATTACACCTTGCTTACGTCATAGTCCATTGCCAGCCGACAATTTAAAAAAATATAAGACAAAACATAATCCGAAAATAAACGTCTGGTGAATAAGTCAAGATATGAGCTTAAAAACAAGACAAAAGTGTAGCGATAATATTTCGACTTTATTGCAAAGCCTTCGTCAGTCAGCAGAGAAGAAGAGGTTATGAAGTGACAGAGTGAGAGCTTAATTAAGGAAATAGAGTTAGTTCTTTGGTGGCTTTTAAACCAACATTTAACTCTGGTGCGTTAAATTTAATGTAGAGCGATTCAAGAATGAGAGGTATGTTAGGAGAATAGGACCTACAGGAATGAAGAATTTTGAAATTATCGAAAACATGATTTTTGATATCGGAATTGTTTTGAAGTGAAAAGTTGTCATCATTTAGGCGGTCGTAAAGGTTATTCAAATTAATCAAATATTGAGCACTATGACAATTTTGGAAGTGCTTTGGTAAGGGCACGCAATTCCTGTATAACGCCATCATCAACTTAGCATAACCTTTAGCTTGACCAGGCGGGAAACGTGGTCGTGTGACAAATATAAGAGCCCAGCATAAAATACGGAGGAAAGGCAGCTGTAAAAACACTTTCAAAAATTGAGTCATTAGAAATAAAATAACATTTACAGTGTACCTACGTTATAACGATGATCTAAAAACAAGCATATTTCGAAAGATCCTATCCATTGTTTAGATCCAGAAAATGAAGCTTCCTTGTCACCCATCTTTACTAAAGTTTCCTGAATTTCACTCAAGGATGGGTCAGCTATGACAGTCTTCGTGGTTTTTTGACAGTTATGTCTTATCCAGGAACAGATTGTCTGAAGTGTACGATAGCCACATCCCCAACCCTGCGGTTAAAAAATACATTTCAGATTTTCGCAAAATTATAATGTTATTACAGTATATCCGTCCAGGAAGTCGTTCCCGTCTTCGCGAGATGGATTGAACATCTCAAATAAGTCTTCATTTTAGACGGTGCTACAACAACACGTCGAATTAAATCCGCGAGATTTTATTGAATTAGTCGCATAAATCAAAATCTTATTGATGTCGAACAGTTGAGAACTGAAATGTAAATCAAATCCGTCCAAATCAACACATGATTTACCCGGGGTAAACCTTAAGCAAATACCGAAAATAAGACAAACAGTTAAAGGGATGGTAGACTGCCGAATTTATGATAAAGAATTCTAACGTTTCGAGCAATGGCCCTTAAGGGCCATCTCTGGCGAATTCGCCAGAGAGTGGAACGAGTTCTAAAAGAGGAATGGCAACTAGGCTAGGTTTTATACGAAAAGGAAAGTTAACCAATGAAATGTGAGAAATAAATACAAATCAACGATTTAGCAACAACAAGGAAGTCATTTGCTATTTTTAACGGGGATCAGTAAGCCGGCACGGGGAGAAACCGCCAGAGAAGCCAGGGGAATAAAAATTCGCATTGGATAAAAATGAAAACAAAACCAAGGGAAAACAGTGTATAAGCTAATGTGCCTTCCATCCCTTAGTCCGGACATTTCATCCATTCAACTTTCATCCCTTGGTTAATTTTGGTCACGCGTTTCCTTATAGTATAAAACCTAGCCTAGTCGCCATTCCTCTTTCAGAACTAGCTTCACTCTCTGACGAAAGGCCATATCTCGAAACGCTGGAATTCTTTACCATAAATTCGGTTGCCTACCAACCTTTTCACTTTTCGTGCTGTTTTATTCTGCCTACGCAGCACCCCATTTTTATATCATTGGCATGAAAATAAGAACCCAGCTCAATATCCGGAGATGCAAAGTCATCTATCACAGTTCTGTTGTGACGAGCCAGTCATGTTTTCTTTTTATGTCCCGTCGCACTTACAGTTTCAAAGATCTAACGCTTGTTTTGTTACTAACCAAGTCATTTACTCCATCACATCTGTAATGATAATACTCGTATCTTCCTTTGACAACATATGTAGTGCTTTTCAATGGTGTAGGCAAACCGTCATGAACATCGAAAAGCCGCATGGCACAATATTACCAGGTTACAGTATGTGTTAAAAACACTGACAAGTTGTATGTCCTAAATGTGAGAGATCAGAAAAAGTTAGAAATCAGAAAATGTGAGAGATTAGAGCTTAAGTAACAAAAACCAAACAAAATGGGTATTAAACTAGACAAAAGTCGGGGTTTTCTCAAAGACCTCGCTTTTTCGTTACGTAAAAATAAGTTAAGGGCCGAAGTCAGTCATTAACTTCTACTTCACATTCTTCAGTTGGAGTCGTGTCGACGGCAGAAATTTATAACAATCACATTGGCACATGTCATTAGTGTTGTTGTGTGATAAATTATTCTGACAATTGTGTATTCAATCAGAAGAATTCGTTTGTCATAAGGGCCCGGTTGTTCAAAGGACGATTATCGCTGATCCTGGGTTAAAATTTAATCGGCTCTTTTGTTTGATATGTTCTGCATAGTAATTTTAGTACAAACTGTCTTGGAGAAAACCTTTCTATATTTGTATCATATCTGAACAGAAAACTTTAGACATCCATTCCTACGTTTGGCGTATTTCTTCCACAAAGTTTTCACCAATCCTGAATTAACTTAATCACCTTTTGAACAACCGGGCCAAGAACAATAACAACATGTTTGATTTTTGCAAGGCCGTTTGTTCAGCTTGTTTTCTCTCTTACCATTAACGAATGTGAAACAAAACTGGAATAAAAAACGTCTCAATGTTTGCCAATCCTGGATGCAGTCAACCTGACAGTGAGTTAACTTGTATTTTATCCTCTGTCTGCTGTACAGTGCGTACAAAAAAAAACGAAACCGGCTGACAATGAAGTAGCGTTCTTCTTAAAACAACCTACTGTACTAGTTTGAAAGCGCTTGAAAGCACTGAGCCACGGATGCGTGAAAAAACATTGTTTTCTACAAATACACTTGTTACAACAATTCTTACTCGTACGAAGGAACATAACTGCACCGAACCATGTTATATACCGGTATTTTCATATCAGTTTGGTTGAAAATGGTTCAACGGACCACGGAGCAAAGAGTATTTTTGTAATAACATATACAGTAGGAAGGTTCTAAACCCTTGTTAACTCTTTCCTGCTCGAGGACTTTCCCCTTGACGACTAAAATCGTCTGGCGTTAGCCAGAGTAAAATACGAAAGTCTCCAGAGGTCGCTGAGGACCTATACGGACAGGAAGAAATTAAGGAGATAGGACTTATTCTTTCAGTAGTGCTGAATTACACGATTGTATACGTCAATGTATAACATGATTAATAGTTATATGTATGTAACTCCATCTTGGAAGCAGAAAAATCACTTTGCTCATTAGGAGATGGGAATAAATTTATTATTGTCTCGAACATAATCTTTTGAGCTTTATTTTACATTTGCTCAGTTGCTCCTTGCTTACTAAAGCTTAGTTCATTTACAGCTGTATCAGTTCCTGACAGTTCTTCTCTGGTCAGGGTTCATGTTCATGGGATATTCTCATGACTGTGGCTCACAACATGCTTTATTAGTACTCTTAAGCCACATTTCCAATGTGAGTGATACGTTGCCTTAATGCAGGACATACCAAACTGATGTGCACCCCTCTCGCAGCGATTCCTGAACATGTTGGTTGAGTCCCAGTGTCAAGGTTTTGTAGCATCGTGTATTAAGTTCCAAGACCATGAGTTTCAAAACCTGAGTTATGTATACCCCTAAAATATATTGTTCCAAGCCCGACTGGGCACATGTTGTCCTAGGTTAAATCAAATCCTAGGTTGAATGTAATTACAGGTTAAATGGTACCCCAGGTTAAATGATATCCTAGGTTAAATGATATGCTAGGTTAAAATGTAATCCCAGGTTAAATATAATCCTAGATTAAATGTAATTCTAGGTTAAATATAATCCTAGGTTAAATATAATCCTAGGTTAAATATAATCCTAGGTTAAATGAAATCCTAGGTTAAATGAAATCCTAGGCTAAATGAAATCCTACATTAAATGTAATCCTAGGTCAAATGAAATCCTGGGTTAAATATAATCCTAGGTTATATTTAATCCTATGTTAAATGTAATCCTTGGTTAAATGTAATCCTAGGTTAAATATAATCTAATATAAATAGGTTATATAATGAAATCCTAGGTTAAAATTCTGATAATGTTCATTGCTGATGAAAGAATAAATATTACATAAGAATTTTTTCTTAAATTAAACAGGAAATTACAGTACTATACAAATTGATAAAGAATGGCATTAAACACTCTTCCGTACCATGCACTGTATCTCACTTAATTTGTTCTTGAAATTATTGAGATTTGTTTGATATACTTGAAAGCATTTTGTTGACCCAGGATTTTGACCAGGAGACTTTGATTTAATGTCACTTTACAATTTTCTTTTACTTTGGTGAATACATAGATACTGTAACACATGCAAAATCTAATAGCCCATGTGAGGATGGATCCGTGTGGGTGGGACTCAGAAGAGACTTTCCTCCACTAAACTAACCATTTTTGAACTAGTACTTGGCCACTTGATTTGTCAATTTTTTCCACTCTGGCCATAGAAAAAATCCAGAAAAACAAACTTGGGATAGTACTGTATACAGCTTGATAGGTTGTCTATGGGATAATTCTTTCTTATCAGTACCTAAGCTTTATTTATTTAAACCTGGCTGTTAATGTAGGATAATTTTCCTCATCATGGGGACACAGTAGCTAGGTAGTAAAACTTGTTAAATTAGATTCAAATTAATTTACTGTGTCTGTGATACTAGTAACAACATGAGGAATTGGCAGGAAAATCAAAGACTTTTTGTTGAACAGGGCCAAGGATTGAGAGCTGCTACGCTTAATTCAAGCTTCCATCAAATACCCCAAACTGCACAATACAAGACAATACAGGTTCCAATACATTGTACACTGTTAAGACAGCAGTACCATCACTTGACTACGAAGAATGTATTTATAAATGCTGAAAGCAAGTGACAATTTCTACATATACGTTAAAGTTCCCCTCAATTACAGAGGGATTATCTTACAGGCATATAGATCGGGATATAAATAAGAGCCAGTTTGGAAACTGCAGACATTATACAATATATTACCAAGAGCTTATAAAACTTACCTCGCTTTATTTAATGCGTGCTGAACCAGATTAGCAAAAGTTGGAGAAAATCGGTCAAATCAGTTGA
>JBAHVQ010000463.1:348399-358825 GCA_036872915.1 Nanipora kamurai | reverse complement strand
AGAGCGTCGGACTAGTAAACCGAAGGTCGCGGGTTCGAATCCATGCCGGGCCAAGTAGAGTTTTCTCTACTTGTCCGTTATGGTTCGTCACTCGGAGTAACATCTAACATCATGATTCTCTACCCGAGTTCATTCTTCTACTTATGCTAGTTATCTATTTATTTATGCAGTTATACTGTAAATTCTCAAAAAAAAGCTGCTGCAGTCTGTGAGAACTGACGCATTATATCAGTAGCCTTGACAGAACACTGTAATGTGTAGACTCTACAATTCTATTTCAGAATCATCCTCAAGGCAATAAGAAGCGATAAATTCACAGTTATCCTACACAATGCTGAAGTCAAATGAAAAAAGTTGGCAGTGTTGAATAATTGTGAATTTACGATTCTACAAGCCATGTCACATTTCAATAAAATCTAACTACAGCGCCAGAGATGCATAACTTTACGATACTGTTTATTTAACAGTCAAGATTTTGTCTGAGGCCATCATACTGTTAACTGATGCAGAGCAAGCATTTCAGGCACGTAGTCACTGGTGCGCAGTCAACTGGAAACACATGGCCTGCACTGCTTGGAATGTAGCGCATAGCAAATGGCAGAATTTACAGCAGTTACAATTAAATGGAAATCAGGTTTGACTCAAGTACCTAATGCTTAAATGCTGAACGGAAAGTTTGTTCATGTGGGAGCTTGGTAAATATCAGACGACTACAGAACGTTAGTCAAGCTCGTTCTCTCGGAAAAACGATTTCTGAGCCTTAGACGGGCTGATTTCTGAGAGAACGAGCTTGACGAACGTCCTCTAGTCGTCTGACTCAAGGACCTACATATTGCTGATGCCCACCAAGATCAGGTACCTAACAAAAATGAATGTTTGGCTCACCTGTTGCTCACTTTTCTCTGTGGGTAAGGTCATCTTAATAAATCTAAGATTATTCCGTGTCTAAGCCTGGTGATATACTGGCTGATGACACCGTTATTTTGAGGTCAGTGAATGATGCAGACATGTGATCACGCGTGATTACCGCATGGAGCACGTGGAGTTGTCACACTTGGGGTCGCGAAATAGATGGGGATTGGTATTTGGTATTGGCGCTAATTTTGTATTTGTGACCGTTGACGAAATTGACTGCTGTCGGGTAAAGATTTTGTTCGAATGGCATAGGTTATTCGTAAGACAAGAAGTATGCCTATTTTAACAAGATCCAATGTTCCAGTAACAAAAAATACAATCTATATAGAAGCAGAAACACCTTCAATTCCAAAGAATGATGGAATATTCGAGAATCTAAGGGTAACGTAAATGCAGTTAATTCACAATTAAATGACATTGACAATGTGTCAAATTTTGTAGTATGTTTTGTTCTTATTATCTATCATCTTTCATATTGTCATTATTTATACAATGTTAATACGAACAACTTGTTTTGACCACATAACGGCCTGTTAAGCGGAGTAGCAGAGCACAGAAGATTACTACCGTAAATTGTTGTGAATTACTTTTTGTTAATCATACATTATCATATGTGCCTACTATGCCGTTGTTAGTTAATATTTATTACATACCTCAAAGTATTAGGTTCCCTGGCTATAAGAAATAAGCTTAAATTCAAGTGAAGTGCGACTAGTAGCCTAGTTGGATAGGGCCATTCCATTTAATGTCCACACAATCCTATGGAAAAGGTCACTTAACATTCACCCCCTAAGAAAAAGAATATCAAAGTGCTGAGAGAATGAGCCCCTCAGAAATTAGCATTCAGAAAACAGACATATTTTTGCCACTACTCTCAGAAAATACTCAAAGATAAAAAGCTGCCAACTCAGTGACTCCCTCAGAAATTGTATACCAGAAAAATATATATCCTGAGAAAATCTAGTCCATAGCCAATTGCCCGTAATGCGACGCAAATCCTAGTTAGTTTTTGATGCAGCACCTCCGTTGACTCAAATCAAATAGATTTAGTCTCCTCTCTTTCTTGTTTTAACAGGAATCATATATTAACTATACTGGTAGATGTTGTGTGATATGGTGTATATAGTTAACTAACGTAGTCCGTTAGTTAACTAACGTAGATTACATTACTTTTCAAGACTGCAGTTAGCACTATACATGTCAACTATGAACCAATTAAAAATAGTACCCTTCACTCTACCATCTGAGTCCAAGTAGCTCAATGGTTAGATCATCTCACTGGTGTTCGATTCCCATCAGGGACTCAGATACATTTTCTGAGTTTACAAGCTTGAGGAGCATGTGCAACTTTGATCAAGAATCATATATATACCTTACCTTAGTAGAACATGGGGCCATATTTTCCCTGAAACCATTATGAACTGCACCATGCCCCAACAATTTGACATAAATTAACGTGATGGGTTCAAGTCAGCTGAAGTGTCAACATGTACTGCAAAGTCATTGTCACGCTTAACTTGAATCAATTTAAAATAATATTGATTAAAGTTGACTGAAGTGCAATGTTTAAAGCATTTGTTGCACTTGACTCAAATCAATTCATAACAGATTTGAGTCAACTGAAGTGCAGTGTCTAAAGCCAAGCCTTAGAGAATTTATAATTGATTCCCTGGGACCCATAGCACTAGAGTTTTTGGAAAATACTGGATTCCTAAGTGTGGATTTGCCAGAGAACCAGAGTGGTTTCCATGTACATGTAGATTGTGCCAAAGATCTTTGGTATGAGAATCAAAATTTCTCAGGAAGTGTTGGCACAGAATCTTATGCATATAGTGGTTGATGCACAGGTACTGTCTCCACTCATCTTAACCTCTTGGTGGTGTGCTTAAATTCCCTTTCCATATCTTTGGGGTTGGTTTTCATGAAATGTACCCTGACAGAGAAGATAATTAATGCTCTGGCAGCCAAAGCACCAGAGTATCAACAGCATGCTCTGCTACACAGCTTCACAACCCACATACACCTACACCTGTTACTGTTCCTTCAAGACACCACCAAGACAAGGTGGTAACAGTGAGAGATTCACTGGATCAATTTAAGTATAGTTCCTCCCACCTCTTTGGGGGAACTACAGTTAGTACACATATGCTTCATAATGCTGTTGAGTCTTTCAACCGAACAAATGCATGTTACAACGAAAGATGTTACAGCATTATCTACATGAGAACCAACCTAGAATACATTTGGGTGCAGTTAGACTGGACAGAACTGTATAAGCTTTATAAGTTGAATAAAGTACCATTATCAGGATGGTAGAAGGAAATAAGGGGTTTTAATCTTGTTTATCAATTGCAGATGCAGCCAATTGTTGCTGTATAATTAAAACTTTATTTGGGTTTTATTATCAATCCCAAAATGTCTTTTTAAAATGTTTTGAGTTATGGGTGGAAGCAACTCTAAATCACTTGTCCAATCAATAGTTCACTGGTTTTACTTGCTTTTGTGCTTGGTTTGCCTCACCTGATGTGCAATGTTGATCCTCCATATTTTAATCAATCATAAAATTTACCACTTCCTGGATTTTCCAAGAGAAATATTACTATTATTACTAAATTGTATTTACGAATTTACAAATTTTATAAAATTTACAAGTATTTAACACAAATTATACTAAGTATTTATGTAAAGTATTTGTAAATACTGTACTGTAGTTCAGTAAAGAAAAATTCTCACAAACTAGGTAGCAGTTTATTTTTAACCTAATCCCCAATTGCTTTAAAATTGACAATACCTTTACTAACCTAACACTAACTAATATGGTTAATTTAATAAATTCTAAATTTTCTTTATGCAAATTACCTATTTGAATATTTGACTACAGTGGACTATTAAACAGAAAAAACAGTTTTTATTGATAATAAAGCGAATTTTAATATTGTACAGCATAAGGTGGCCCTATAGTTTCTATGTTAACAGGATGCAATCAGTACGGTCTCCATTTATGGGCGTTTCTACCTTTAAAATGACAAACACGAGACATTTGTCGAATTGTACAATTTTCATTGTTAAGGTGATAATAACAGCGTTGGAACATCGGCATATTTTCACGATTATCGCATCAAGACACGTTATCTTCGGATTTAAGACACGATATCTTCGGTGAATTTTTGTGAAAATTGGTATGAGGCTACATATTCCGCTGAAGAATAAAATATCAGAAGAGGTTGTCAAGGTAGATTTTTTTGCAATAAACTTAGTGGATTTTAAAAGATTCTGTCTTGTAAAAAATTTTGAAAATTCGATGTTGTTACACTTATTGTGTTTGCATTATTTATCAAATTTTAAAGAAATTCACCGAAGCAAACGTCCAAAAATTTAACATCTGTACCACAGGCAGTCCAGAAGTGCAAGTAGTTGACTTTAGTATTTGTTTATATCATAGACGAAGTTATAAAACCTGTATTTACCTTTTTTGTCGCTGGCGAGAAGCGAGAAGCACCCGAACTTCGAGCGATTTCAAAACTCGCCCCACTCCCTTTACTGCAGCCTTCGCGCAACAACAAAGGTGGTTTCAGCAGACACTTCAACAAATAGTAAGGGAAGCCGTGAGAAAAATAGAAACATCTCGAACACTGATAATTTTACTACCTTTTCACAAATTAGCGTAATGATTCGAATAAGTGCCCAGGGCGCTTATTTAATTTTAGGAGGTCGAGAGGGGCGCTTATTTAATTTTTTAGCAAACACTGCAATCTGATTCCATAAAAACGCAGAACTATGATAACAATCTTAACAATGACAATAACAAGGATTTAGAAAAAAATGAAACCCTGGTTCTCTGCTCTAATAGACAGAATACGAGTTATTTTTATAATGCAGCTAAAGCTGCAGGTAATTGTTCTCAATCAATGACCAGTTCATCGTCACAGTCACTTTCGTCAATAACAAGATTGCCGGGCGCAGCATCGTCGACGTCCGACTCTGTGATTCCGTTGAAAGGGTCACGTTCACGTGATTGGGAAATAGCATTTTGAACAGTTTTGATCCGTGATAGCCCAGAATGGCATGGCTGATCCTCCTTAAAGCAATGGATGTGGTCATCCTCCGATCCATCCAAAGCAATAGTTAGTCCACAGCTCTTATCTCTTCTGGTTGGGTAATCATATACATACAGTGGTTCCCTGGCGAAGAAAGGAAGGAGGGGGTGCTTATTCGGGAGGGGGCGCTTACTGGAATCATTACGGTAATGCAGTAGTAGTAGTAGTAGTAAAAACTTTATTTACCCACGCTAACCCTGTCAACCGAAGCCGATTTCCACAGGGGGGCGTGCAATAAGAAAGTACAAGAATATTTTAAAAAGCTATTTACAAAAGACAATATCAACTAAATCTAAGTAAGAGAATCTAGTATTAAGAAAAAAATATATTTACAGGTTTACATCTTTATCTAAAGTTTGTGTTAGGTTTCTTGTTTTAACTGAAAATGTGCGTAGCAGTTTTATTTTGAAAACATGATAAAGGTTTGAACTCCCTAATTTCGCTTGGAATAGTCGGGAAAGACCAGAAACGAGCAAAAGTTTGTTGGTTTTTGCCATAAATTTTCCCCGTCTACACGTGGGATCCCTTTTCCTATCACTGGTCACTCAATTCAAATCCTAAAAAGCTCGTTCATTGGTCGAAAATTTTAAGTCCGCAGACGTCATAAACTGGGAAAATTTATGGCAAAAACCTACAAACTTTTGGTCTTTTCCGACTATTTTGAAACATATTAGTCTGTGATAAGGTAGTAAAATTATCGGTGTTCAAGATGTTACTATTTTTTTTCACGGTTTCCCTTACTGTTTTTGAACTACTTGACTATTTGTTGTAGTGTCTGACTTCAAACGGTGAAGTTACTTGCCAACCTTAGATATATTTTAAACTATGTTTGTAAGTTACGTGGGTACTGAACACTTTTAATTAAAATGCTTAGATATTTATAAGCATGCATAATAATTTACATATACTAACTTCCGTTACAATGTTGAAACCTTTGTTATTGCGCGAAGGCTGCGGTAAGGGGAGTGAGGCGAGTTTTGAAAAGTTCGAGGTTCGGCTGCTTCTCGCTTCTCGCCAGCGACAAAAAAGGTAAATACAGCTTGTATAACTTCGTTTACGATGTAAACAAATACTAAAGTCAACTACTGTCACTTCTGGGTTGCCTGTGTTTGTACTGACGCGGTCGGTGCTGTCGTGATAGAATAACGATTCGACAAAATCACTAGTTACGCATGCGTGTTGAACCAATTTAATCACTACAGGGTTCACACGGTCATGAAAAGTCATGGAATTTTACAGTGCATTTTCCAGGCCTGGAAAAGTCATGGAATATATTTAAAATGACCTAGGTCATGGAAATATCAAGAAATTTCAATTTAATTGTCCGACTAATACAAAACAAAACATACACCGAATAGAATCATTGAGTTTTACATAATGATCCTATTCGGTGTATATTTTTTTAATACTTTTTCAAACTATCGGCTGGCTATGGTTTTTTTTTTGTCCGACTAAGGTTCTGGAAGTATGAAAATCCCAAATATTTGCCTAGCTATGGAGTAAAAGTCTGCTTAAACAGCTGTTGCACGCTGGGTTCCTGAACGTGCATTTTGAGGCAGCATACATGAAATATTGCTCTATTTGCTGGCAGCCATTTTGGAATCAAAGAGCGCGGTGCCACGTGGTGAGTGTTGTTAGAATTGGATTAATTTGCATATTTTCTGCTTCATTAATGGGAAACTTCTGATTTTGATTTTGCTAGTTGAAGGGGATTTGAATTATGATTTTTACCAACGAGTCAAACTATAGCTTAAGTAGAGCGTCGGACTAGTAAACCGAAGGTCTCGGGTTCGCATTCCTGCCGGGCCGAGTAGAGTTTTCTCTACTTGTCCGGTATGGTTTGTCACTTGGAGTAGCATCCAACATCATGAATCAAACGATGTTGAGGCATTTAAGCTTGCACTTCTGATTGTGATTTTGCCAGCTGAAGGAGATTTTAATTGCGAATTCTGATTAATATCTTGCGCAAATGTCAGAATTTTCCAAAGTTAATACTCGGTTATTACAGTATTTTGCGTTTTGCCTTTGATTTGACGAAGTACATTTTGTACTTAAATTTGGTTTTAAATAATTCATTAATTCTTTATTTACTCATTTTTGTCATGGTTAGCCATGGTCAGTAAATTTTAAGTCACTTGTCATTTCTAATAAATAATTTGGCATCCACACTTTGTTTTTGTGTGTTTGAAAGTTTGAAGCTGAATTGAAATCATACCTTTTTGATTGTATTTCTATAGCGATCTGCAATGCCTGGAAAATGCACTTTCAATGCAGCGTGGGAAAGTGAAAAAGAATTTAGGGAGTGGATTTCGCGAAGCAAGAATGACAACTCAAAAGCATTTTGCAAGTACTGTCACAAAAACTTTGACATTTCCAGTATGGGTGTCGCAGCATTTAAAAGCCATGCTAAATGCGCAAAGCACATTGAAGCAGAGAAAAGAACAAAACTGCAGATCGGTAAAACTGTACCCTTACAATTATTTATGCCGTCAGCTGTTGGTGAAACCCCAGCAAGCACTTTGACAATTGAAGATAGATGTAATTCGTCAGGTTCATCGACTCCCAGAAGGATAGACAGATCCTGATTACAAAAGCAAACCATAAAAGCAGAGATATTATGGGCTTTTGAGACTGTCACGTCGAGACTAGTCACCAGAATTCCCGCAGCTGTTTCAAGCTATGTTTCCCGATAGTGACATCGCAAAGCAGTATTCGATGAAAGCAACAAAGTGAACATATATAATAACCTATGGTATAGCCCCCTACGTGGAACAAAAACTAATTGAGGAAATTAAGAAGGCTGATGTTTATGCTGCAGTGTTTGATGAATCTTCAAATACTGCAATACAGACGAAACAGATGGATGCGATTGTCCGCTTCCGGGGTAAAAGAGAAAGCCAAGTAAAGACAAAGTACTCGTATCTAGAATCTGCATTTATGAGTCGTTCTACAGCAAATGACTTGTGTGATAGTTTTGAGGGTACACTAAATAAGGTGGGTATGCAAAGGCTCGTACAGGTCTCAATGGATGGACCCAATATTAACGGGTCATTTTATGACTAAGTCAGTGAGAGGAGAAAGGGTAAAGATTTGAACAAATTGATAGGAACTCGAAGTTCCAGTTTTCATTCGGTCCATGGTGCTTTGCAGACAGCTATACAAGTTGTTAGCTGGAACATTGCTCCATTTCTTCGTGGTATATATACACTGTTCCATGATTCACCAGCAAGAAGAGCAGAGTTCAGGCAGGTCACAGGAAATTTGGTATTTCCCTTAAAGTTCTATTCAACACGCTGGGTGGAGGATACAAGAGTTGTAGGGAGAGCCTTGCAGTTACCTTCAGATATTAGAAAGTATATAAATGTCCTCAGAAAGCCTCCAAACCAAGTTCCAAAAACAGTGTCATTTGGCGCTGTAAGGGATGGCTGTCTTAAACTGCTGGTCTGCAAACTGAAATTCTTAGCATGTGTTGCACAGCAGCTTGCACCTTTTTTAACAAAGTTTCAGACGTCTGCATCCATGTTGCCCTTCCTTGCAAGCGAGCTTGAGGGCCTCATTAGAAACATCATGTCACGCTGCATCAAGCCAGAAGTTATACAATCGTGTAACACTTTGATAAAGCTGTCCAAGTTTGCAACCGCTGGCCAGATTCAACTGTCTCTTTACAAGCTTGACATAGGGTTTGAGACCAAGAGAATTCTTCCTGAAGCTTTAGAAACTGAAAGCATAACACAAAGATAGGCTATTGAATTTCGAATGGACTGTAGACAGTTTCTAGATGCAGTGTTGAGCAAGTTGATCGAGAGGTCCCAATTTGGTTACCCAGTATGGCGAGAAATGATCCACTTGATGCAGTCTGCATGGTGAAGAAAGAAGAGGAATCTGTTCAGTTTTTCAAGGCTTCTTCAGGTCCTCCAGAATACCGGTTGGAGAACATCTCAGTGTGACATGATTCCGTTACAGTACAAGCAGTTCATCAGTGAAATGAAGAGAGAATGAGAGTTACAGTTCAAGAAGTATAAATCATCCACGAGGCTTGAGGAGTTTCTGTTGAGACATCTGAAGAGGCAGCAAGAAGAACTTAAGAAAGTTTTTTATCCTAGTCTTGACACTTTCACACGGACAGTCCAATGTTGAAAGAGGGTTCTCTGTTAATGCAGACATGGAAGTAGGGAACCTGAAAGAAAAGAACCTGTCGGCTCTAAAAATGGTGTTCAATGAATTGCAGAGCAGACCTGAAATTATGGATTATCTCGTCAGTGCCGATCTTTTAAAATGTTCTAAGGGAGCAAGACAGCGTTATCAGCAGCGCCTAGGTGAAGAAGAGAAGAAAATTGTAGAGACACAGAAGGAGCAGAAGCGAAAGACCATTCGAGTGGAACTGAACGATGTGAAGACAAACGTTGTTACGTTTGTTCTTGACTCAAGCGTCTAATAATGTCCATCCCAATGTAACTAGTTGACCTTTCGACTATCTACATAACTTATTAGCATACATAGATGTGTAATATATCGTTACATCTCCTTCGTTCTCTTGAAACAAATAATATTGAATCACGTTTGTAAAATCGATTAATTCGCCAAAATATATTCCGAATTACATACATTTTTCTTTTTTTTAAATAAACATTGAGTCATTTAACCTAAATGTAAGTGCCCCATTTTTTAGCACACATAATCCTTCAAATATACTGGTTTCCTGAGGCGACGGCCTCTCAAACTGTATCTTTCGGGACTTTCTCCATCTCGGGCTGCGGTACATGCGTCGGACTGGTTGTTAGTTGGCCAACATCTCTGGTATCCTCCGCAGCCTGTTCCCTTGTGTGTACAACTTCTTGTTTGTTAGTCTCTGTATTATGTGCTGGAATCCTTGGGGGTTCTACCTCATTAGCTAACCGTAAATGCCGACGATTTCTCCGGATCGTACTTCCTTCATGCGTCGTCGCCAAATATGATCTAATTCCTGCTGTTTCGTCAACTGTAGCTTTTTTCCATTCTTTGTCATTCTTCTTCGCCGGTCTTACAAACACCATACCGTATTTCCTCTAATATACGCTTAGCCTCAATTACACGCCGCCCTCTAATAGACGCCGCATCGATTTATATATAATTGACAATAAACGCCTCCCTCTAATACACGCCCCCTCTAGTAAGCGCCCCCTTCAAAATCGGCGTTTTATTAGAAGAATTGCAGGAAAATAAGACAATATACAACATTATACATAAAAAAATTTTTAAAAATCTTGCAGATACATGTACAACAAATATTCATTTGATGGATTCACAATTAACTCTTGCATTAAAATATGGAGTCTTTCTAATGTCCTCACTCTTTTTCTCGTATTTGAAGTCGAAGTGTAGCAGTTTTTCTTTCCTCATCTTTAATTCTTCGTGCAGAGTTATTGCTATTGATT
>JBAHVQ010000463.1:327325-341968 GCA_036872915.1 Nanipora kamurai | reverse complement strand
GGTTATTACTTTCAAGTGTGTTTTGCACGCAATTCAGCTTTGTAGCTGCAATGTGTAAATTTTTAATAAACAAACAAACAAAGTTGCAGCAGTGACCTATAAGTTAAAAGCAACTTCTAAGATGTAAACAGCCCCCCAAAACAGAGATGGGATTCGTTCACACCTTACATCATTTGTTGCAAAATAGGCCAATATTAACTTAAGATTGGCACAAACACCTCTGAGCTGAAACACCAATGCATGTGTTACAAGATCATTACACTTTTCCAAAGTTTTGTAATTGACTTCAGGATCACCAAAGTCTGTGCAGACAATCAATTTACCAAATTCTTTATATAAGACCAGATTGGCTTTTACAGTCATCTCATCACAAAGTAACACCACATATCGTTGGATGTTAAAATGTGTGGTGGTTTACGGAATCAAATCATTGATTACTTTGGCATTGAGTCCTGGCTTTGGTCTGATTGAGTTTCGATAGTATCTTAGTGTTTTTTGACTTGGGAGAACAAGGATTCCACTGTTCCTGAGCTTATCTTAACAAGATGGTGACTTAGATGTAAAGTGTCGGGCAAAAGCAAATTATTATCAGGTGGTAGCGAACTCCTGTGATGCTGGTTTGGAGCAATTTTTCATTGCTGTTGCCCAAATAATTAAGTGAATGGAGTCATCTTTTGGCCGTCAATGTTTCACAAATTGCATTTAATGTCCTTGCTTAATCCTTGATCAACTGGGATGCTTAAGTTTTCAATTTTAGGTTTCATTGCAGACAATTCTTGCTCAAACTTGGCGCACTTTAACCTTTGTTGCCGAAGGGCTAGTTAGATTCCTTGCAGTGTTGTCTCGGAAACTGGAGCTTTTGGGTCACCTAGTGTTTCCAGTTGTTTCTTGGTAGCTTTTATCTTTTTTTCTTGACCAACAGAAATGGTAGCGCAAACTCGCCAAGAAACAACATCAGATGGCGAGATTAGTACTTCACAACTGGTCGATCTGTAATAAGCATCATAGTGATAGGTCTCAATGGATTGTCCTTCACCGTCAGTCACCGCTTACGGGTTATAGGACTTAGGGATCTCATACTGCTTTATTTCACCTCAGTCCATAAGCTTGCTGGTCACTCCCTTGGACATAACATATTCTATTATTTCTCCCAACAGCAGCTTTATGTGGACTTGCTTAACAGTCCTTAGTTTTCTCGTAAGAGCCAGTAAAACGCAGAAGAGGCGAATCCAAGACGGTCATTAATCACAATTTCATACTCAGGTAGGAGGATGACTAGATGAGTAGGAGGATGAGGAAACTGGATGACAGAACGACCTTGGTGGCACCATGGTGCCATAGTCTTTTGCAAGGTCACTTTGTCATGCAGTTTTAACATACTCTTCTTTTGCCAGTTTCAATCGAGAAACTCTCCTGCAAACCTCTGAGAATGATTGTTATTCCTGAAGAGAAGGTGGGGCTTGTATTCGTTAAACAGTCCGCCTTGGTTTACTGTCTCTACCTCATGGCTTTGACTTGGCATGTTGAGTGTTGGCAAGGCTCCCAGAAATGACTTCTTGTTTTGTTTTTTTTGTCATTTTTTTCAGTCACAGCTATCAAGAGAATAAACCTATTTTAATCTGACGAAAAAATGAAAATATCCTGGTGCCAATGAACTTACTACTTTGACTGTTTAGTTCAAAACTTAAAATTTGTCTGCAGTTTCTTTTAACCTCTTCGCGTCCATAACCTAAAAGGTGCTAGTAGTAGTGAAAGAATTCAATTCAGATCTCGAATAAATCAGACCGATGTATTTCAATGAACGCTGATATTGATCGCAATAAAAAGTTAATGTTCTAAGTTATGGTGCTATCGAAATACCGTGGTATGCATGGTCAAAAGATCAGAGACACTCTACACTCTAAGATCGCAAATCAGCAATTTATATCCAAGAAAAAGCAAATCCTAACAATATTCTTGCCTGAGAGTTAGAAACAACCTATGAAAATCTAAATTCGGCTAAAAAATTCTTTCGTGCATGTTTCGTGATTGCATGACATGATTGTGAAATTCTCGGCCGAAGGTAACGGTTTGAGATTTTACTCAATTCTAGAATAAATACTTACATGTTTCGATGTTCTTCTCTTTTAATGTTTTTTGCAAGTGAACACTCTATCGTTGTAGATCTGTGATCGAAAATCTTGATCAATTACTCGTGAGTTTGTAAGTTCACTGAACCATTGCGTTCACCGAACCTTATATTCTTCATTCCTGCGAGCTGAAAGCTTGCAAATGGCAACTCCTCTTGTTCTCCGAGATGTTCCGCAACCAATTACAGCATAGGTATCGCAGAGCATTTCACAAAAACTGAAGCAGAAGTAACCAACTTCAGCTATTTACTCTCAGAACAAGAACAACTTAATAGTGCTAAGGCGGAAACTTTGCATGGTTCTGATCATGTGACTTGGCAAAAATGAGAACAGTAACGTCCGCCTATGAAGTTTTCCCTCATTTCCTAACCATGTCCCTATCCATTAACTATGCATATTTATAGGGTAACATAAAAGCAAATATCAAGAAACAATAACATTTAATAATTCTGTTGACTAGAAGGAATCTTGTTTTGTTCGACACACCATAGCAAAATAATATTATAAGCGGTGAAGGGCAGACAATGTAAATAAAAGTAAAATCGTTTTCTTTGTACACAATAACGTCTGCGACTCCTTCTGTCAGATTTTTCTTCAAGTATCACCGCTTATTCACTTTGTGAACAGCATTCATCAATAAATGAAAGTAATGGTGCCACCGATTTTTCCTCGTTTATTTTTGTGTAAGACATAAGCCTTTTTTCGTGTAATCTCCACTTCATGCGTCTTGAGTAGTGTAGCATTGCTCGGTTCTGTTACAGTTTGAAAAAGCATCGTGCAAGCAATCGCGCCTTAATATGAGAGCCAAACTCTAGTTCTTCTCATCCAACTTGTATGGATTTTTTGCCTGCTAAAGACTGCTAAGGAAAGAAGCAATGCTGCTATTTAACATAGCCTTCAACTGATCTGATGCCAACTAGAATGACCGAAGTAAATCCCTCGCATTTGTTGCAAACAAGTCAATATTTGACTAATACCGAAGAGATTAAAATCTACTGGACATTCTTCTAGCTGGCGCTGTAAACCATTCTTTTGATCGTCCTCACGTGCAGTCACTTCGAAATCTGTGTGAAGGCGCGCCTCAGATGAAGTTGGCATTTTGAAAATGTTTGAATTTTGATTATATCGAAAAAACATTGCTCACAAAACAAGCTGCACTTTCTTACCATATTAGGCGGGTTTTATGAATACCATGGATCCCGAGACGATATTCATTTTGTAATCAGTGTAATTCAGGCCCATACTATGCATGCTTAGTCAAGATTTTTCGTTTCGATTTTTCTTGATTTTTTGTTATTAGTTATATGGTCAATCTCCGCTAGGCGATGGAGAATCGGACGATCGATGACACGGTACGTGAGAAAAACAAAGCTTTAATAACGAGGTATAACACAAGTCTTCACGCGAGGGAGGAAGCGACAAAACGGGAGACTAGCCCTACTACAGAAGTACCGCTGACCGGTACTGGCGTGACCACTTTCTTTTTGTCTCTTTTGTTGGTGTACAAAATTCCTAAACAGCAAACTTAACGGCAAGCAAAGTGATTATAATTACTAGTTGAGTTACACGGTCCACTGTTTGTTTAGCTAAAGTTTGTAACGAAGTCATAGTAACGTGCCTATCGACGGCGCTCACGGGTGGGCCTACTGGGTTATGGAACAGCATCAGAGTCGCTATCACTGTCACGGTGGATTCTGTCTGGCTGCAAGACGGAAGGTGCTTCCGGGCGGGCAGGAGGGTTGTCGTGTCCTGGAACATCCTGAGTAGGAAGAGTTGAGATCGTACTCGGTATCGCTGGAGGGACTGGGGGTGCTGGAAGCGCTGGATGTTTTGGCAAGGTTTCATCAGCGGAGTAGTCTGCATCGTCCGTGAAAGCAGAAGGTCTGGGGTTTGTAAGTTCAGACGGGGACCCGGTAACAGTCAGATGTCTTGATTCTGCACGAAATTCTACGGAGTTGGGTGCCAACAAACTTTCTAACGTTGCAAAATTTTCGTTTACTTCTACAACTAAGTAGCGATCGTGGGCTCTGGTTTTGTTTCGGTCAGAGTAGAAGTAGACTAAGTTCGCCCAGGCGGGTCCTTGCAATGGCTGCCTTAGATTTCATGCTGTAGGGATAATTAGTCAAACGTTTTTCGTGTTGCTTTATGATATCCCTATTGTAAAGAGGGAGCTGTTCATTGGTGAACTGGTCACGTTGGGTCCACAACTCTCTCGCAGATAGACCACGTGTGCGGATTCGCTCATTGAGGTTCGATGCGGCTACGGGGGGTTGCCAAAAAAAAGAGCCCGCCCTTAACAAGACAAAAACTCCAAAGCGTCATAATAATTTTTATTTGATTAGAAAGAGATGGTACAAACACTGAAGCTTTATTTAACGTTTTTAGGACTGTCCCAAGCACGCAACACTTAATAGTCAATAGGATATCCACGACTTTTAATAACTTTTCGGCAGCAATTTTGCATGCTTTCTACAAGTTTTTTTGATGTAATCATTGCTGAGATTCGCCCATTCCTGCTTTAAACTGTTGAACAATTGTTTCTCACTTTGGCAAGTACGTTTCTCCAGTTTCCTATTAATCTCGGGCCACAGATTTTCAATTGGGTTTAAGTCTGAGCTTTCTGGTGGCCAAGGAAGAACTTCGATGCTTTGGTTCCTAAGATAATTTTTCACGACATGTGATGTGTGTTTTGGATCATTGTCGTGCTGAAAATCGAAAGTGTTCCCATGAAGGTATCCCCATGAAGTCGTCGGGCTGAAGGTCGCGTTTGGCGAATCAAAATTTGACGATATTTTTCCTTGGTTAGGGTTCGTTTTATCTGTTGAAGAGCTCTAACTCCTTGCCAAGCGAAACATCCCCATACGATAATTTTTTTCTGGTGCTTTAAAGTTCCTTGCAGAGATCGAAGTGAGAACTTTTCGGTAGGACTACGCCAGACATAACTACGATTTTGGCAGCGTAAGACAAACGGTGATTCATCAGACCAGACAACCTTTTTCCATTTATCCACTATCCAGGCACGATAACGCTTTGTAAAGTTTATACGCTTACGCCGATTTACTCTGCTTACATAGGCTTTTTGGTTTGGGGGGCATCTCTTAAAATTGCATTCATGGAGGCGACGCTGTAATGTCCGAGGTGATATTTCCGTAGACGTGTGCTCTGAGAGATCAGCTGCACTTGGGCAGGCTTCGGAGAGACCAAAAACTCTAACAGCTTCTCTGATTGGAAAACGATCTACTCGAACTGTTGTCTTTCATGGTCTTCCAGACACAAGATTTCTCTCCCCGCTATATCCTTCCTTCAAACTCTTGCCCATGAATAACTAAGTTCATATTCTTCTGTCACTTTCTCAGCAATCGAACCAGCACGAAGAAAGCCCTAAATCTGTTGATTACTTGCAAACTTTCTCTTGGCCTTTTCTTCACGTTGTTGCTTCTTAGACGCCATCTTCCGCAATGATTAAAAGGGAACTGATAAAAGTTTCTCCTAGCTATTTAAATACTGAAATCGTACACAACAATTGTGGGAGAGATTTTTCGCACTGATACCATCCTCCACTTCTCAATGTTCTAAGGCAAAGGATCTTCAGATTTCCTAAAACGTCCAGATTTTTGGTATTAAAAAACCCTCTTTCACATGGTGGTTCCTTTTTTATGCAACCCCCTGTATATTACTGGCAGATCAAAGCATTGATGCATTAGCTGTAAATGAGACTAGGTTGCATTCAAACATTTCCGACGGTCAAGTTCATATGACCGGATATGATATAGCATATTTTTTTAGAGATGATTTAGTCCAGAAGGATCTCGAATGTATTTGTGTGCAAGTAAGAAAACCTAATTCGTGTCCCTTTATTATTTCTACTATATACAGACCACCTTCTGCTACGGTTGATATTTTCTCCAAGATCGAGTCTTTAATACGTGCTGTTGATAATGAAGATAAAGAAATTTAATTGTTGGGAGACTTAAACTTCAATCTTCTTGATACTACAAATTTTGCAGCTAAGAAGTTAATTTCAATAATGGAACTGTATCAATTGACTCAAGTCGTAGATAAATCAACTCTAATAACGAAAGTTTCAGTCAGTTTGCTTGATATTTTGCGTTACTTCTACGCCAGAGAAAATCACGTTTTCTGACGTGATTCATACAGGGGCAAGCTATCACAGCTTGGTTTATGTGGTTAGAAAACTTAATGCTAAAGCAAATATAGCTAAGGAAATTTCATTTCGTAACTTTAAACATTTTAATAGCATAGCATTTCAACAAGATCTCTTTCGTCTGCCATGGTACACAATTGATACCTTATCAAATGTTGATGATAAACGGAACTTGTGGAAGAAATTGTTTTTAAATGCGCTTGATAAGTATGCGCCAATAATGTCTAGAGGAGTGAGAAATAAGGGTAGTGTTCCATGGATAACGAGAGAGATCAGAAATAAAATGATTAATAGAGACCATTTCAAAAAACAAGCAATATCAACAAACTGTAATGTTGACTGGGAGCAGTCTAAATCCTACAGGAATGGTGTTAATATTGCCATGCGAAAAGCTAAGGTAGAATATTATGGAAACAAGATAGGAAATCAGAAAAATAATCCTAAGCAAGCCTGAAAAACTGTGAACGATATTCTTGGCCGTGGCAGGAAGGGTACTACAGTCAATGAAATTAAAACTGATTACGATACCATTTTATCACCAACAGAAATTACTGAATGTTTTAATGATTATTTCGTGAATGCAGGCCCGACTATTGCAAGTTCAATCGGCGCTTGTAGGTTCAATTTTGAAGATTATATTAACAAAGTTGACAATATTTCGTTTACTTTTCAAACTAATAGTTGTTCAAAAGTTCTTAAATTATTTATTGAATTGGTAGTTTCTAAAGCAACTGGTGTTGACAAAATACATGCTTAGGTTCTTAAACTAGCAGCCCCAGTCATTACAAATTCAATAACTAAGATATTTAATTGTTGTATTGAAACTGGGGAATTCCCATTAGATTGGAAGATTGCGAGAGTCACTCCTTTACATAAAAAAGGCCCTAAACATCTATTGGACAATTATCGTACGATTTCAATATTATCAATCATTAGTAAAGTTTTTGAAAGAATATTATACGAACAATTTTATGAATATTTAACTACTAACTACCTATTGTCTAAACATCACTGTGGCTCTAGGCGTTTTCATTCTACCATGTCAACATTGTTAGATTGCACAAATGAGTTGTACGTAAATATGGATCGGGGTCTGTATAACCTTGTCGTCTTTCTGGATTTAAAGAAAGCTTTCCACAATGGAAATCAACAATTTTTTGAAGTGGCTCACGTGTTGAAATAAAGTTTTACCTACCTACCTACCTACCTATGCCAATTCCACGACAATATGATCCCGAGGCGTTACAATTCTATTATTATATCATTAACTTATTCTCGTTCATTATTCTCCCATATCGTTAAATCCACTGAAAAGAATGTGATAGAATGACACTTGTTTTCTAGCAACTGAGCAATACGTAGGAAGAAAACGTCAAAGTTTTTCAAGTAACCTTTGTCATCGCGAATTCCATGAAGAAAACTAGCCCACGTGTAAAGACGTAAGCCTGCGACCTTTCCACCTGTCTATCAGTGACTTCGTTATATATACAGTAGTCAAAGACAGAGAAAAAAGTTTTATTTTGAACTATGTTATAAAAAATAAACTAATAAAAAATAAAATCACCGGAAAGAAATGCCTTGAAATACATTTGACTTCAGAGAGGTTGAACAAAGCATATCATAAATTTTATTGTTGTCTTAAGGCATGGTATCTTTCCAATCCGACAGAAGTGATTAGCCCACGTTTAACTGATCTGATGATTTTTTAAAACTTCTTTTCACATCGAAAACAACATTGTTGTCAAGCAAAACAACCAATCGTCAACTATTATGTAAGCACCAGATTTTAACGATAAATTTCATTTTCAGTGTGTTTATGTCACGTAAACTGTTCAGAGACTTTACGAGAAGCCTATTATTCAGATACCGTCTCGCGGGGTCGAAATACAGCCGTACATTTTTATCAAATTACTTCATTAAGCAATCGTGTTGTCTCTTGGAAGGGTGATCAACGTGACCATCATTACAGTTTTTTGATACCCAGATCAAAATGTTGGATACAACTTGAAATGTTTATCAGATGACTTCATTGACATTTTGACGGTGGTTCAAGAAACTCACTTCCTTTCCAATGTCAGTGTCCATGGATAGTTTATTCTTGTTTCACTTGAAAGAAATGTTTACGATGTGAACACATCAAATATAACACTTGACATTTTTCAGGTCATCAATTTTTTGTCTTTGATCAACAGTTGACCCATTTTCAATGTCTAAAGAAATTTTACTAATGCCATTTTCACCACTCTCGGTCAAGCCAGTTTAAAATCTTGTTTATGAGCCGATTACTGAGAAGTATCAGTGATGCGCGACTCCAGCAATTGCAATGCATCATGGCAGCTGTGATACATTTTTACTTAAAAGTGAAATTGTTGCCCAAAATCAATCGCATAACTTGGATGAAAAAAACCCAACTATTTTTGGTTTATTTTCCTTCAGCAACGAGGTTCTTTATGATTTCCAAAGAATCTTCGAGGATACGGAAAACATTATACATCAAAAACTGCCAAATAACTGGAGATAGTGCGAAAAAATATTTCGGGGGGTTTAAACCGTCCATCACTTAGTGAAGATCTAAGAGTGAAGGCGCTGCACGCTAGCAGGTAAAGAACTTCATCAATTGCCATTCGTTCCGGGATTTTTGCATGTGAACCCGGATTTTTTAGTAATCATCTCGGATCCTGCGTCCGGTGTCCTTGTGAGCAAATCTAAAGGGAATTTTCAGAGGTTGAGGTTGAGAACCTAACAGAAACACCAGAACCAATTATTTATGCGCTTACTTAACTAATACGAGGCTACGTTTTCGGTCAGTAGATAATCAAAAATTTGAGAAACTGCTGGAACTGGAGAATGGCTAGACTGAAGTTTTGGATGAAGGACCATCGTCGGAGTGAAAAGTAAAATGGATAAATGGGAAGAAATCATATGACAATAAGATGACGAATAGGATTTCAAAATCGATAGCAAACTGGTTAATAAGATGTAAATCATGGATAGTCATTTGCCTTTTTAATACGTCGATCAATTGACCGAAAAAGGGAAAGATCTGGCAGAAGCCTCACGGAAATGGTCACATGATAAAGTCAATAACCAACAGGTTAACACGAATAGGAATCCAAGTCAATGCTTTTAATGCTCAGAAAAACCGTTATCTTGCCAGAAGGAAAATGTCTCTATAAAATATAAAATACAAGACAATGTATTTATCAGCCTCTGCTATGCAAATTATTAGCTTGCGAAGGGATGAAAAAGACAAAATAAAATAATTACTAAAATAAAATGTGAGAGAATAAAGCTCAGTAGCTAACGTTTTTATCTGTCCCTGCAAGACAAAAACAGTAACATGGTTAGAGATTAAATAAAAAAAAAATCACTCATTGATTCCATAGAGATAAATGGCTCATACTTTGAAAACAAGACGTTTATCTTGTCTTTTGCGGCTATTGTTACTCCCGGAAATTTGTGAGATGGCACAGATTTTCATATCATTAAACGAATCGTTAGTGCTATTAAAACGCCGTGAAACGGGTTTATCAGCGTCATTGTTTTTCACGGAGCGAAGATGTTCAGCAAATTTGTCCGAGAGACATCGGCCAGTTTTGCCAATGTAGAGTTTGCTACATTTGCTACAGGATACGCATTAAATAATGTCGGAAGTGGTGCAGGTGAAATAATGTTGAATTGCTGCGTCAGATTTTGGCCCACAAATTTGGGTGGTGGGTTTGAGAAAGGCGCATGTGCAGAAACCGGAACAAGAGCAAGAAAAGCTATCCGTTGATGGCAATGAATCTTGTTTTAAGATACTGTGAACTAAACAGTCTCGAATATTTTTATTTCGTCAAAAGAAAATCAATGGGTTGTCAGCTAAAATGTCCAATGTCTCAAGATCCTTGAGTAAAATATTAAAATTACGGATAACAATACCTTTAATTTTGTAATTAAAAGGATGAACTGCTAGGACTAAGGGAATCTCGTCAGTGGGATTTTTGTCACACAGGTGATATAAAAGTGTTTTAACGTGAAGCATTCAAAGCTTTTTGGATGGCGCTGTTTAAAAATGATTCGGATAGACGCGGTTATTCCTAGCATAAAAAGGATTGGCTTGTATCCCCTTTGTTCTAACATGTTGGTTATTGCCTTTTGCGTGTTACCATTCCCTCGGAGTCTCTACCAGGCCTTCCCCTTTTCGGTTAACTGCTTGACGTTTTAAAATAGCAAATGACTATCCAAACAAACTAGTTAATGTTACGTATCTCATTAACTAGTTTGTTATCAATTTTTAAATCCTACTGCGCTTTTTTTTGTCACATGATATTTTCTCAACCTAAAAACACCACCTATTTTTTCTTTTTTTCATTTTACGTTTCACTCCCACGAAGGGCCTTCGCTCGAAACTTCAGCTTAACCATTCTTTAGTTCCGGCAGTTTCCCAAGCCTTTGGATTGTCTACGAGCCGTTCAATACTGCCGAAGCAGCGCTTTTATTTCATATATTTTGGTCGCGTTATTAGTAACTTTCACATGTTTCATGGACTAAGCTACAGACTGCAATAATCCTTCTTACGGTACATACCTCTTCCCACTTACGGTAATTTTCTTTTGTGTTATATATGTAAGTCGTAGATTTATATGCCAGAATCATTTCTCGACCCCATTAGATTACAAAATGTAAATTCACGGCTGTAAATGTAGTAAAATTGTTTGCCAAACTATATTTTTGTTAAACTTTTGGAAATTATTGTAATCCCTTCGATTTTAACTTTGATGCCTTGAGTTTTTCTGTCATAACCACTTTACTATACACAATAATGTTCTGATTTGTTAAACACCGTTAGGATGCAGAAAAAGCCTGGTCTTTTTTGTTTTATTTTCTGCGATACATTACAGCCTTGATAATGTGTTCTAAATTGCTTGGGATTTACATGTGCGACAGAGAAATCTAAAGAAAAAAAAATAATGACTGAGCATTGTTGCTAAACTGCAAACTGTAACTACGTGGCTATTATTATGGAGGGTGAATACAGTATTCTAACGGAAGAGCTCATTCTGACTAACTTATTGCAGTCAATTGTTTATTTGATGTACTGTATGGAAATAAGTGATGTGATTTTATAAATTCAAAATGGACTTAAACAGGGCAACCAGCGCCCACTAAAACCTAGTGGTACCAAGGATAAAAAGTGCTTCCCTTCCCATGCTAAAAACAGAGTACAGTTACAAACAAAGTACAGTTACATCCACAATCACAAGTATATCAATACCGCGACAGTGTGCTTGTATGGGCCTCATATGTAGATTTTGTTTGATATGATTAAAATACTGTATGCGCTCAAATTGTGTTTCTAAAAATAGAGAAGTAAGAAATCGAGCATTACTTATTATTGTAACAACAAAATGATGTATTATTCTAACAAAAAACACAAATTTTGTGATAAAATGAAATTTCAGTTCCGCAAAATTGAACAAGATTAAATTGGTGGAAACTATAGCTGATTAGGCAGGGATATCATTGGAAGTATATGGCTTCTTCCAATATCGGTCACTCTTCTTCCTTCAATTCTCGTCTTGTCAAGAACTAGATACTTTTTGCATATATTTTAGGACAATAAAATCCTTTAGATTCCCGTAGCTGTTCACAGCATTTCAATCTAAAAACATGGTCTTCAAAAGCCTGTCGACACAGTGTTTAGCCTAAAAAGTCTTTCAATATCAGTAAACCATGCCACCAATACCAATCTATTTGAGCAGATGTATCACCCATAGATCCGATAAAGTACTCACAGGACTGATAAACTGCTAACGTGGGCAGGTTACCGATAGTTGTGTTCTTTATCCTTGCAGGGTTTATCCCCAACAATAACAGATTTGTAGTTGCATTGTAAAGATACATTTTAGGATAATAGTGCCCAAATCGTCATCTATATAGACCCATAAAAAATCATAACATGTTCTTTTCTACGACGTTAGTAAGTCAGTATAAATGTTCAATACATGAACGAGGTCGTAATTAATGCCTCAAGATAAAACAAAGAAAACCAGGCTCTCAGTAAGCTTACGCTTTCATAAGAACATAAGTTTTAAAATGATAGTAGATCTTAAGGCAGCATTTTATAATAATTGTAAGAATTATCATAATAGACTACAACATAGCAACCAGTTTTAACAAATTTATGGTCACGAATTACCATAATGCAATATAATGCTGCTGGAATTGATTCTGGTAGCTGAATCGACGAGTTACATATATAATACGAAAGAAAACCATTAAAAATGGGAAAAAAGTCTTTTGAAAATTATACGCTGTAGGAAGAATTATTACGTTCTGAAATTTTGGTCTATGAAACAAGTGAAAGTTACGCAAAACCTGACCAAGACATTGCTTCGTCTATCCAAGTAGGCGTATAATCGATTGTTTCAGAAGTTACCGCTAAGTTCTCAACGGAAAGTCTGGTTAAGGTTTACTTACAAGGACACTGATCTCAGGATCTGCAAAGATCACCGACAAATACGGGTTTGCATGGACAAGTTCTGAAATAAACGGCAATTGGTGAAGCTTCCCATCTGCTGACGTGCAGCAACGTCTCTCTTAAATTATCGGTGAGGATTGCCGCTTCAAACTCCCTGAAATGTTTCCTTGCCCCTGTCTCCCGTGATTTTGCTGGCTTTTGTACAATGTTCATAATATTCTCATAGCTCCTTTGGGAGCGGTAAAAATCTTATTGGTGAAGGAAAAAGGATTAAAAATAGACATTTTTTTCTGGCCAAGCTATATGTTTGATGTCGGCAGCTATTTAACTTTTGAGTGAAATTGTACCACAAATGCCATGACGGATTCCGATAGCTGGCAATGTCCATTGCACCACATCTCGTCAACTTACACGCGCACTGTGTTCTGCCAGATTCCCGGCTAACTAATTTGAAATGATAAGTGCTCCTGAAAAATGCTGACTTGACAGTGCTGTGCTTGCGGGATATCTAATGCCATAACCGTGTATTGTTAAAGTTTAAACTTTACGGTATGCTGATATAAAAATATATAAAAACAAATCTACAATGCGAAATTGTTTTAGACTAGAACACAATCTTACACTAAACTTGTTATAGCCAAATATAAGCCAATATGTATGAAAATTTACCCGAGAAAATATTCATTTTAAGCAGCAGTGGACGACGAGGTCTACATACTTTACGGGGGTTAAAGTAAAATTGCAGTCCGTATTGAAAATAAATATTGAAGGAAGAAAATGGGTGACTTACCTTGGTACTTTTATATAATTCTCCGAATTAGCACCTCAAAACTTCCTTTTCAGGTAGCTATATTTTTTTAATTTTACAATGGTCAAGGAGTAATGCAGTAATAATAATCGCACATAAAATGTCAGGGAAAATTCAGGTGTTGACAAACTCCGACACAAATGTTGAGCGAGAACCTTTTAAAATAAAGATTTTCGTATGTTTTCAAGCACTTACGCACCTTGGGTATTACTCTTTGTCAAGTATAATGTCTTTTTCTATCGACCACACTTAACTAGAGGTAGTATCAAATGTACACGAGATATCCTCTAGGCGTTAAATTGGGCAACTATACGCCGGTGTGATATACATCAATCCGCAATTTGGCTGCAATATACGCAAGTCGATATTTTAAGGTAACGAATGATTTAATTGAGCATACTATATCAATACATATTTCTGTTTATATCCAGACGATATCTCTAACCAGTTAGGGTGTTTCAACTTAATTTGCTAGTAATCTACATCCCTTTTGTATCAAGAGTCTCTGAAACAGAGTCAGTATCACCGACGATTGGTAAGAATAACTGGGGACATTTTAGATTCTCAAGTACAGGTAAAATGCCAGGTGAAACAAGGCAACGTGCTCTCTCTCTTTTATTAGCATCGAACAAAGCCTATGACTTTGAATAAGGTAGATGATCGACTGTAAATATACACTTTTTAAATCTATAAACTTTTCAATTGCAAGGAATTAATTTTGTACGACATTAATAAACATATAAATAAAATAATAAAATAATAAAATAATAAAATAATAAAATAATAAAATAATAAAATAATAAAATAATAAAATAACAAAATAATAAAATAGTAAAATAATAAAATAATAAAATAATAAAATAATAAAATAATAAAATAATAAAGTAATAAAATAATAAAATAATAAAGTAATAAAATAATAAAATAATAAAATAATAAAATAATAAAATAATAAAATAATAAAACAATAAAATAATAAAATAATAAAATAATAAAATAATAAAATAATAAAAAAATAAAATAATAAAATAATAAAATAATAAAAAAATAAAATAATAAAATAATAAAATAACAAAAT
>JBAHVQ010000463.1:309076-327225 GCA_036872915.1 Nanipora kamurai | reverse complement strand
AATAAAATAATAAAATAATAAAATAATAAAATAATAAAATAATAAAATAATAAAATAATAAAATAATAAAATAATAAAATAATAATATAATAAAATAATAAAATAATAAAATAGTAAAATAATAACATGATAAAATTATAAATTAATAAAATAAAAAAATAATGAAATAATGAAATAATAAAATAATAAAATAACAAAATAATAAAATAATAAAATAATAAAATAATAAGTAAAATATAGAAATATAATAAATAAAATATATAAAATTATAAAGCCACTATGGCAATACATGAAACAGTAAAGAAAATCACAAATATTTATGTTACCTCGATACATTTAAAGTATTTTCATGCAGTGAATATATGTTGATATCCGCACATCGTGTTTACCTGTGTCTTCCTGGAATCTGACTCAATCGAGTTCGTTGTCTGTGTTTCTTTTTAATTTTACAAAATTTGGGCAACATTTTTTCGCACAATTTTATTCCATGAACTTTCGCAACGCTGTTTTTTCTAAGAATGTTTGAGTGCACACGTTCGTATAATCATTTTGAGATTCCAGACCAGCCGGATTATCGTGACCACTCTCTCGACAATGGCCTTCGTAGCTCAGTTGGCACAGTAATGCACTGGTTTCACCGGGTCACGGGTTCGATTGCCAGTCGGAGACCCTAGACTTGGAATTTTTCACAAATGGTCCCGGTTGGGTCTCAAAACTATATCATTCTGATACTCGAAAATTTTCTTTACTAAATATCAATATCATTTAACGTTAGTGTGAATGCCTAATATTCTTTGAATACAGCCGCATTAGAATTCAATCGTCATCTTTTAACGGAGGTTTACCGTAATTGGCGTGTGTGATTGTAAGTATTGCTCTTGTGAGTGTATTTCGCATCAAAACACTTTCTAGCTGCATTACTGTTCAACAATTAAATATATTTTCGTGAATGCTCCAACAAAGAACACCTCTAGCAACTCGAGCAGATGCAAACAGGTCAGGCTGAACTAAGAGTTTGAACTGGCGGATGAAACTCAGCACACCTAAGTTTTCCAGATTGTATTGGGATATATGATGCAAGAATTGCCGTCTCGCACAAAGATAATATACAAACAAAGGTGAAACTTTGACGGGTGCTACCACAGCTAGACCGGGTAGATTGGTAGTATATCATACCTAGTCTTACCTTCTTAGCCACTCAGGTTCCCTTTCGAATGCATTTCTTGTAGCATCGTCATCCTTATTAAAGTTTGTGGCATCTCTATGGTGAAGTAGAAGTGAAAATTGAAAATAGATCAAAGGATAGAATAGACGAAGAAGAGGAACTAGATAACGGGCTAAGGTAGGACGGTTTTATCTATTACTGGAGAGAGGGCATGTTGATAGAATTGTTAATACTAACATTTTTGTTAAATATAATCAATTTTTTGTGCACGTTACTCGGAACTAACTTCATGTTTAACCTACTAATGAAAGCAAACATTGTAAAGAGAGACCTCTGGCAATTTCGTCAAAAAATTCGTACTAGTCCTCTGCATGTTATTCCATGCTTATCATAACTCACAGTGTACACGTATCTTTAAATTGTACAGTTTAATGTCAGGTGTCCTGGAACTGTTAAGTTCTTTGCATTAAAACTTTGTTTGCATGTTTGTCATTGGAGACTTGCCAGTAATTTCACTTATGATTAAACCTAACTGAAGTAGATAATTGTTATGTTCCAATAATATCGTAGCGTCCCTGTGACGCTGAACTAAGCTATTAACACAATCAGTGTGTCGAAAATGCTGCCAATCCTTTTCCTGGGCACCCAAAGTAACCAAAATCTCTGTGTGAAATTGTAAAGAGGAGGTGTGATTTTTCTTGAAAAAAGCCTTGGCATTTTCTTAAAGAGCCGCACTTCTTTCCCTGTTTTATGCTATTTTGCCTGTTACATTAGCAACAGTTCGCTTAAATAAAGATTGAAAAAACGAGAAAAAGCCAATCATAGTTATGTTTGCTTTAAGTTTATTATGACCATTCTGAGCATTTTGTTGGCCAAAAAGTGCCCGTAATGAAATCTTTCCCGTATAACATCTCAACAAACGCTCTCCAAATCATAATGGTTTCTATCATTGCTTACCTGGTATTGTTTACAGTAGATGTTTTATTTGCGAGTGGCAAGGTTTTGAGATTTCGTCTAGAACAGTCGACTGATCTACTCTGGCATTTGCAAATCATACAAAGCAGTTCTATCATCAAATCAATACAAAAAAGAGAGACATATTTTGATTAACTTTAGAATCGAATGAACATTGATAAATTAATGTGAAAATTAAATAATCACTTTTACTACTTTAATGTAGTTCGTGAATTTTTTGAAAACTAACAAGATATTTCATTTTTGATGTTTAATAAAGCAGATCACCGAAAAGAGGTTAAATCTTACAATTTATGGTGTTTGAGAAGCAGTTATACTTTATCGAGCTCAGTCGATTATTGACACACGGGAAACATTATATTTGTTATTTATCTACTAGAAATTGAATGCATTTGGGAAGCCAAAATCAGAATACAAATGTTAATCAAAAATAAAATATACTACGATTAACTAAATATCAGATAAACGATAAATTGAACTAAATAAATTAATTGTCATACAAGTGACTAATGATTAAAAGTGAAATGAGAGTAATCATAATAAAATTTGAATTGCTGTCTCTTAAATGACGGTAATGACCGGGGAAAGCTGATAATATATTGCGAAGAGTTTCATACTCTTGTACTACGGACGAAAAATAGGTATTTGAAAACATCAATGCGGGCAAATGGTATGGTCGATTAACTCAAGGTCATCAACGGAGCGTAGATGCCGACCTGTAATAGACTACCCGAATAAACCTGCAGGAATTTATATGGGACCATATAGGACTTTGTGAAAACAAAAAAAAAAAAGACAAATCCGCTTTCTCTCTATGCATATATAGTGGTTGTAAATGATGTTTCGCCGATCTATTTTAATATCCGTTATGATTGCCCAGAATACGACATATAGCTTGCCGCTGAACTATTACGAGAGCTAGATTAAAGAGTCAGATTCGATACCTTTTCAAGGCTTTTCGAGTACTCTTAAAGCGTCTCAATGGCGCTGACAACTTGACAAAAGTATTAAACATCAAACACTTTTTTAATAACGCAGCATAAGAAATGTAAACATCATAAGAAATTCTGTATTGAAAGCATTGTTTCCTTAAAAATGAACAAATCTTTATACGCTGCTCTTAAAGACCGACAAAGTGGGAATGTGGAAAAACTATACAATAGTGTTGGAATGTTAATTCTACATGTTTTGAAAAAAAAGATTACTATCCTGACGATATTTTTTTATTTACATCTTTCTGAAAACACCTTTCCCTGAATTGTGTCTTAATTATTCTAATAATGGGTTGTCCATTACTAAGGATCTGTTAGAAATATTTCGTAGCAAGAACTTTTACAATTGTCGTTTTGGTAGATTGACAAGAGAATTTTCAGGACTTCCCTATGCTTTGGAAGTCTGATGTTTCCAACAATAAGATGGGTAATATAGTGCGGATATTTTACTCACGCAAACAAATTATTGAAAATCTGCCCGACTAACTGAGCTATCTAATTAACCATCTCAGTATCATAAACTAACATGCATGTTCTATTCTCCTATTGTCATATCAGGCAAAGATTTTTATTAAAGAATTAGTTGGTGAAAAAACCAAGATGTATCTCGTATTAGGACCTGCTGTCTAGCGAAATAAGTGTTGATTGAGAAAAAAAAAAAAAAAGAAAAAAGTCATGTTGGACCAGAAATTTCGAAGGTCTACACAAGTTTCTGACACTCAACAAAATAAATGAGATCTGATCGGTGAGCAAACAGTTACAATGTAGCCAATGAGACAATAGACATAGTATGACTAAGACGTACACAAAGCGGCGTAACTTGAGCCCTGGCTTGCTTACGAAAACAAAAGTTTCAATTTTGATTAGTGTCTTGAATATTCCGAGTATTGATTCAAATGTCATTCTAAGCACCACTAAGATCGACCCAAAGATGTCCAGCTGTCACGTTTATTCAAGTACAATGAAATGTCTAGAATAGGGTTTGAGTAAAAAGATTCCAATTTCTAGGGTTACAAATGACTTCCGAGTTTTACTCAACATGTTTGCTAAAAGCAGTGATTGAAATCGACATATTAAACTTTCGGTGTTCGGCAGTGAATTGCGTTTGTTTTACGTAGACAAGCTTTTGAAAAGCTTTTGGAAAATATGAAATGATTTTAAGCTCTAGTATCCCTTCTACGATCAAATAATCGGGCGTGTTAAGTGGTAAGAATTAAAGGATCGCATTTCTTAAAGACTCAAACAGGGACGTTTTTTACTGAATATTGCTCTGTAAATCTACATTTAATTTATATCGTCTGTTTTATCATCACAAAAAAAAAAGGAACAGCTAATAGAGTTGTATTTCGACAAGAGCGGAGTTAGTTTCTATGGACGAATGAAAGCCCAGAATGTGGCACACCAGTTTTACGCCCCCAAACATTTATTTCCGTCACAGCAATCTGTCACTCGCATTAATAGAATGACATCATTCACATTAACCCTTTCCTTGGCGTGGAAGACTTTTATTATTTTACTCAGGCTAACGCAAAATTATTTTACTCTGGATAATGCCAGACGGTTTTACTTGTCAAAGTTGGAGATGTGAAAGAGATGGAGTTAATAACTGCCGCCTTAATAGTATTGGAAATCTTCCAGTCAGACAATCTATGTATGTAAACTAATGTTGTCCCAAACAGGGTTTCCAATTGAATTTTTAGTTTCCAGTTTAATGCGATTAAAGTCCCTGGAATTTCTTGCTGGTCAAACTGTGGAATGCCATGGACTCAGAAAAATTCTGAGCTCCATATGTGATGGGGGTTTACAGCCATCCTGATATGTTTTGGTATCTTCACTCAACTGTGTCCTGTTGCGTGGATAACAACCTGACCTAACATCCTGACCTAACATCACAAATGTTCTTTCCTTTTTCAAATTGCAGCAAGAATCTTCTGGATCTTTGCCCATTTGGTTGTCTTTGTCGGAGACGATCTACTAAAATAACTTCTTGGGTAGAGGAAGGCTTCTTGGGAAGACTTTTTGAGAATAATTTGCCGATCACTCTCCAATGGAATATCATCAAAAGTTAATAGCTGAATGGAACCGCTTTTGTAAGTTTTGATATGATTCTCTATGACCATAGCTGCACAGTAGGGAACATTGACTTTCTGCTATTTCATTTCTTAGTCACCTTCAGTTATAACATTAATTCGGTTAACATTAACTCAATACTTATGAGTTGTGGCCAGGTTTTCCGGGATCTATGCATCACTAAGAAAATTTGATATAACACTATAATCAGTTTTTTTTTCTAAATGTTGTCGTCTTATCAATTTAACCTTGTTGTCTAGTTTTTTCGTTGTTTAACACACACTGCCTACACAACGTGCTTTATACTTCAATTTTTCTTTGTATGTTAAAACCCGAACATCAGTGTATCTTATATTAGAAGTTCATACGTCTTTCTTTTTGATTTGTGGGGAACAATTCATCCTCACGGTTTCGACAACAGAATTTTATTGAGGGTAGGTCTTTAGTCTATCATATACCGAAGGATACAGGCACTGTCCGTCATATCATTATTTTAACCTTTAATCAACATTGTTGTACATATTTCCGTGTCGTTTATTTATCAAGGTAAAAAATAGCGAATTAATTTCTTATTTTCGTATTTTATCATACATATGTTATTGCTTTTCTGATCCTATCCGCTAATTTTTTGTCCTAACAGTTCTGTACTGTTTACGTTTTCTCTGACGAAGAGCCTATGCTCGAAACGTTAAATCTCAATATTTTAAATGCTTGTGATAGACCACTTCTGAAATATCGCCCGATCACTTTATAAATGCAGAATGTTACAGTTGGGCTAGGTAAGTAGGTATAGTTTCTCTGTTACATCTACAGAAATACATTATAAAAATTTGAAGTTCGATTTAATAGTCAGAGAGTTTTCGCAACCGAAATGTCGCTGAATATCAAAATTTCAGTTTCGGGTTAGCGTCAAGAACATCTATTGAATTGTTTGCAAAATATTACCATTTATTCTCCAATGTCTTTTTTGGTATTTTAATGAATTTTTTTTCCATATTTCAATCTTGTTTTAGGATATTTGCTTTCATACCTTGTCTTAGAAAAAGTGAAAAACAATCTTTCCGTTATCTCATACTTTAGGCATTAGCAAAATATAAACACGAAGGGACAGATTTTTGTTGGATAAAGAAAATTTTCTTACTTTCCCAACAAAAAGCTGTCAACATGAAATGGAATTTGAACATGCAGACTCTCGTCTTAGGAAACACTTTAGTGTGTCGCTGCTATACAACTTGAAATAAGGTTAACAGGATTTCTGTCGGCTTAGTGGAGTTAGAAAATCATAACCTTTTCTTTTTTTTTATAATACTCTGTGTCAACTCAGGTATAACTATCTTACATTCTACCTAAAGTTTCTTCGTTAAACCTAATAATCGTAGTTGACTAATTTCCTCGACTCTACATGTGATAGACAGTCATATCATCCTCCATTGGCCCTGAAAATCTGAGTCCTATTCCGGCTAACGTCGTTCGCATATGCCAGACTCATGCTCAAATATGAGAGCTAAATTTAAATTGTTTAGCTTAAATACAAATCCTTCGACCTAAATACACGTAACTCGTAATATTACGACTTTTGTAAGCATTATTGTTATGTATACTTTTCCATACATATCCATAAAACATTTCGTGGAGATAATCATACAATTCAACCCGGACTTGCTTGTACCCGGCAGTATTAGGTGAGATAACTCGTCGGTTTTCCATTTCGCAACTGCTTTTAGGAAAGAAATCCTTTTGAGAGAGCGAGAAGAGATACGATCCATATGCTCGGCAAGACGTTGCAGTATCACGGCGGAGAACATTCCTCCGCCAAATTTGTTGACAAAATTTCACGGCGACGATCGTGAGCTAACTATCCTTGCATCGTTTACGTCCTTTACCAGCTCTTCAATACCACATCTAGAAAGTATATTTCCTAGTTCTTTGACTTGCGTAGCAGTCCACTGAAACTCGGATTGTGGTTAACTTACCATGACTTCCATATTCTATTCGAAATTCCGACAACGACCAAAGCACATTAACAGTTAGTAGACTAGTTCGGGAGTTAATTGAGAGTACGTTATTAATAACTATAATTAAGCATAATAGGGATTCATCCTGGACAATCATTGACTACTTTGAAAGGCTGTGAAGCTAAAAATGAATCTGATTGGTTATTATAAAAACATATTTAATTCCCGGTGATCCAACTAGCAAGCTTTGCTATAACACCTAAGATAGAAATAGTTGTCTCTTTCTGTCAGTAGTTTATCATCCGTTTAGCGAATCTCTGCAAATTAAAAAAGCTTTTATTGTGGTTGTTTATAGTAGAATAATATGAACATATTCTGAACAGTTTATGGTTGCTTTGTTTAATTTTGACAATCGCGAGTTTATACGACATATCTTTTATAAAATGACCGCAATTTAAGTCCTTTTGACATATCAATAACACAGCATTATATCAAACTAAAGCAGCTTATTCCGAACTTTATCACATCGTAATATTGGTAAATTCAGGATTATGTCCAGATAATTAAAGTTTTCCGTAATGGAAAAATCCGATATTCATTATGAGATTATTTGAAATAATTCAGCCGCTTGACGACAAAGGGAAACTTACAGATAACTGGAGTTTTATCATTGAGAAAATGAAAGAAAAATGCACTAAACTAGGGTTAAACAGGGTTAAGATATCTCAGGATAAGATTGCGATAACTAAGGCTTTCGGTGATCGAAAAATTAAAGATTATCCTGATAATATTTGAAATTATGCGCCTATTTTTACGATGGGGGTAAATTGGAGATAATTCGAAATTTACCATAGAGAAAACCAGTGGAAAACGTATTAAAAGAAGGTTACCGAAAAGGGTCAAAAATACTTACGATAATTTCTTGAGAACAAATGTTTTTTGTTGAACGTTTTATGTTGTGCGTTTTCTGTTATGGGAAAACTGAAGATTGTTCAGAGATTATTTGAAATAAATCACGTGTTAGACGAGGTAGAAAAAGTAGGTTATAATATGAGTTTCACTGATGGGATAGCTCGTGGAAAACGCGCTGAAAGGGAATTATAATGTGAGGTTAAGAAAACGCCGAATAATGCCGTGATAACTCACGTTTTCCGTTAAGACAAAATCGAAGATTATCATAGGATTATTTAAAACGGTCCACCCCTTAGACAACGCAGGAAAAGCTGGTGGAAATTGGAATTTTATTACAGCAAAAAAAAGAGAGGTAAACGTCTGAAAAAGGCATTATCAAACTGGATAAAGAAAGGTCAGGATAATGTCACAATAATTCACGTATTTTGTCATAAAAAATCAGACATTTTCATGGAAATACCACAAATTATCCACTTCTTCGACGACGCCGGAAAACGAGGAGATAATTAAAGTTTTACAATTGAGAAAACTCGACCCAAAAAGCTGGTTAGTTAACGGGGTTAACAAAAGTTGTGAGAATATTGCGATAACTCGAGTATACAGTAATGTAACACTGTAAGAATATCATGGGATAGCTGGAAAACTTAGGAAAACGAGAGGATTACTTGAAACGACTTACGAATAATCAAGAATGGAAAGCTCCTGAAAACTTCGTTTTTTTTTCCGTATCCGTGGGATCGATCTATTTTAGTTGGCTATAGTCTGCCAGTGGAGAACGCTCTCTCTACCCTAAAGTTTTGCTTCTGTTTGGAAATATTTGCTGAGGCACAAGCAGCGAAGAGAATGATCGAGCAAGCAGATTAAATTTCTTTTTAACTATGACATAATAGATGCTATTAATGTGCAGTTAAGTTGTCGAAAATGCTTGCAAAAACGTGATGCACTGCGCTGGTTTCATCTCTCCTCTACTTTGAATGAAAAGCGCGGTCCCAAAGCGAATAAGTTTGTTAAACATTGGTCCAAGTTTTTACTTATGAACAGATCTTCACCAACTCAAGAAAAGATCAACATTTTGTTTTAAGGGGATCTTAACTCACAATTCTACTTTCCGCCAAGCGCTGTAAATCGAAGTTAACTCCAAATATATTCGTTTGGCTTCGGCCTAAAATCGAGATATCTCTCACTGTGCATTATTGGGGAGACAGCCAGACGTTTATCTGTTTTTTCTTTCCTTTGAATAAGCATTTATTTTGGACTTGTTAATGTCGACTCTTTGCTTGTTGCTATCAACTCTTGACTTTGTTGCTGCCGAGCAGGAACCCTTGTTGAAAAATACTTGAATCCACAACCGAACGCCAGTAGGCACTTGGGAACATGGTAGGCACTCTCGTTTTTAAAGGATTATAATTACCTTATCAAGTTTGTCATTAAGTAGAAACAACGGTGATTGTGAATTTAACATGAGATACAAATTTCCTATTTGTGATTTTGTAAATTTTATCACACATGTGAAGTTGAGCGTATATATACGTTTCAAATACGTCATGACATGTGATCATGCCAAATTAGGAGTTTCAAGGAAATAGTTAATCAGAAAAACTGAGTACATCAGGCGAATCAGAAATTTATAATAAAGTTCCTTTCGGCACCTCATGTGAAAGTGCAAAAGAGGAAAATTTCAATTGTAAACAAACGAACGTAAGTGCAACTAGTGAAGGATCTACGTGAGGGTTACTTTGGGTTCTTGAGCACCTCCTCTTTTATTTCTCATAATAATTTGATTCATCAAAAATAACCAATAAAGTTGTAGTTGCAGAACATGCTGAAACAACTTTTTATCAGATTTTGATCATGAAAGTTTTGCAGCCACATAGCCACAATTTTATTCAGAGAACAATACAAAATACCTGGGAGTTCGTAACTGGAGAAACGATTCAAGGAGAATACGGCCCAACAGCGGTTGCAAGTAAACTCGGATGGTTGTTATCTGGTCCGCTAGAAAGCTCTTGCGCGAACGACGCCTCTTTGATTTCTAATTTAATCATCTCGGGAAATTGTAATCCTGAGCAAGTATCCAATGGAGACGAGCCTTTGGTCGACGCGTTAAAGCAATTTTGGGAAGTTGAATCTGTTGGCGCAAAAGAAAGAAATAATCGGCCGTTGAAGCAAGTGACAGAAGATATCCAATTTAACAAAGATCGTTACGTCGTCGGACTTCCATGGCTGCAAGATCGCACCCTTAATTGTACTAACTACGAATTGTGCCACAATCGCCTTAGATCGATGCATTACAAGCTCCGGAAACAACCCGATATCCTGCAAGAGTATAGTAGCATCCTCAACTGTCAATTAGAATCAGGGATTTTAGAAGAAGTGCCATCACAAGAAATCATGGATGAATCCTCTAAAAATGTTCACTACATACCACATCACGCTGTTATCCGACAAGATAAGGAAACAACAAAGATTCGAATCGTGTACGACTGCTCCGCTAGGTCACCACGACAGGAGCACTCACTAAACGATTGTTTGAAAACTGGTCCGAACTTCATCCCAAATCTGTTGGAAGTACTGGTGAAATTTCGAGGTAATCCTGTGGGTGAGGTTGCCGATATTGAGAAGGCCAATCTCATGCTTGGAATATGACAAGAAGATCGTAACTGGCTGCGGTTCCTGTGGTTTAAGGATGCTGGGAATGCCAAACTTGAAGTTATACAAATGCGTTTCTGTCGTCTTTTTTTCGGCTATAAATACTCCCCGTCGATGTTGGGGGGCACGATCTTTCATCATTTGGAGTCTTACAAAGGACGATTTCCTGACATTGTGAAAACAATCAAGAAGTCATTGTATGTGGATGACCTAGTGTCTGGATTAGCAAACGACGAGGAAGCATTCAACATATATGAGAAAGCCAAGAAGATCATGTCATGTGGTGGTTTTAACCTTAGGAAGTGGAATTCGAACTCTCATGGAAAACATCCGAAAGGCAGAGGATTGCTACCACAACAAAACCAAGGGAATCATCATCAGTCATCCGCAATTGAAGAAGACGAATCTTATGCTAAGTACCAGGTAGGCCGCTACAACGACAAAGGTGAAGATTCAGTCAAGCTACTTGGGATCAACTGGAATACAACAACCGATGAGCTCCTTTTCAATCTGTCTGAACTAGCTCACCAAGCTAAATCCTTGCCAGTCACCAAGCGATCCTTACTGAAACTAACTGCGAAAATCTTCGATCCCCTTGGACTGCTCAGTCCATTCACCATCAAGATGAAAACGATGTTTCAAGTATTACGTACAGAAGGTGTCAACTGGGATAATGAGTTAGCTGGAGAGATGCAAAGCCAATGCCAAGATTTCTTAGTCGATTTACAGAACATTGACAATCTTCGAATTCCCAGATGCTATTTTTCCGCTTGTTTGCTTGTTGCTTTTATTCCGAGCGAATCCTCTTTTAGCGTAACGAATACGGCATGAATGTTTGCTGTGTGTTTTATACGCAAATCAAATCAAAGAAAGAACAAAGAATAACTCTTTTGGTATAGTAATCATTGGCAATTTAAAAATCTTTAACCTAATTTCAGTTTTCCAGGGTTTGCAAGTAGTCAGTCTAAAATTCCAGGGTTCTTCCCGAAGTTTCCAGGGTAAGAAAAAATATACACGGTTTTTCGAAATCTCCAGAGCCGGGTTGTTCGAAACAGTGATTAGCTTAATCCGGGATTTGTGAAAACTTTGTGAATGAAATATTGCTAATGTAGGAAAGAAACAAAAAACAAAGTTTCAACTAAAGTTATCAAACTGAATATGTCTAATAAACAAGCCGATTAAACTTTAACCCAGGATCAGCGGTAATCGCCGTTTGAACAACCGGGCCCAGGAGACGAACGAATCCTGTTAGTAGAAAATTTTTATAAGATTCGGTAGGTTTTTTTTTTCCCCAAAAATTTAAAAACACTGATTTCTTTTCACTTTTTTAAAAAAAGAAAATGACAGAATTTTTTAATGATTTTTCTATTATACTTAATGTTGAACAGAAAGTTTGTTCATGTGGGTAAATTTCAGACGACTAGAGGACGTTCGTCAAGCTCGTTCTCTCAGAAAAACGATTTCTGAGCCCTAGACGAGAATCTAACCCGCAACCTCCTGATGACCGGTGAGACGCTCTAACCATTGAGCTACCATGACACAGATGATGAGCTAGGGTGCAGGTTCATTATATGTACCGCCTAAGCGGAAGTCACGATATGATAATAATGATGGAAATACTTAATGCTCAACGGAAAGTTTGTTCATGTGGGAGCTTGGTATATATCAGACGACTAGAGGACGTTCGTCAAGCTCGTTCTCTCGGAAAAACGATTCCCGTCTAGGGCTCAAATTGTCGGTGCCAATGGATTTTGGTCACATGTTTACGTACATCACATCCCTGATTCCCCAATTAATTTGAAAATAATATTCTAACCATACTTGCCATTTATTCTTAAAAATCTGGAAGCACATATCCAACGTGAATACAAAGGTCCAGATATAGGAAGCCAGATATGAGAACATTGCAATGATCTTTCAATTGATAAAAAAAAGAGTAAAGTTGTTTTGGTCTTACAGGGTGGACTCAGAAATGTTGGGGCAGGATGAAATGCCACAAACATTGTGGAGAGAGTGGTGGGAGGGGGTAAAGGAAAACAGATATAATAAATAATTGCAGTAAATCCATTGATCATAGGTTAGCAAAGTGCAGTCACTCTCCATCTTGTTTAGTCAGTCTGACCTTAACGCAAAAGCGAGAGCGAAAACAACACCGACAACGACGAAATAGCGACAAGGGAAAACTCTTTTCAGGTTTACGACTGGGGGTTCTACAGGCATGGCAAGCAACCTAGAATGGACCTTATGTATTATCGCATTGAATGACGGTAGTTTGATTACAGTCTGAAATTTTGGAAGGCATGGAAAGTTTAGTTGAATTTGTAGGTGAAATTTTGCTCTTGAAGTTCGAATAAACGCTTCTATCAATTCTAACTGGTTTGCTTTGTATTTATGTGAAATTACGGAAGTACAGCTGGTGTACATGATTTTGAAATATTTACTATGTCGTGCAATGGCTCAGAAGACGTAAAATTCTTCCATGAAGGTGGTTCTCCAAGCAGTTTGAGATTTCACGCATTTCAAAGGTAGGTAATCACACAGATTTTATTTGAAGGTAAGTAATTAAAACATGGTTGTTCACTGTTCCCGAAAAACAGTACTGCAATCGAGTTGTGTTTGACTTAAAAATCATGTTTGAAACTTAGCACATTTATTTACTTGTTTTAAGCAAGCATTTTATGCACAGATCATCAAATTATTGACGGTTTCGACCGAAAATTATCAGTTTTACTGACTGATATATTTTTTGGTCCTGTTCTTAATTTTCGTTAAAGGGAAAGTTTTTTTTAATTCTGTATGTAGTTTTTGGTTTGAATTTTTGAGTTTTCTCTCCATGAAACATTTGAACGTCATCTACTTTGATCGCAAACTGTACTACTTATTGAACATTTTGGACTGAGTTCTCTTGTGGATTTTTATCATTATTTTGCCCTTTAATGGGAAAAGCCGAAGGTTACTTCACGAAGAAGTGCATTCAGTGGCCGAAAATCCTCACAACTTTTGCTCCATTCACACAGGAGTTTAATGTTCATTCAACGTCATTGTAACTGACATACCAGTACCCCAAATATTAACATGGTGTAAAACCCATCAAATGCCCAGAAGTATAAGATGTCTGGCCATACCAGCTACTTTAAAATAAATAAGTTTAAGCCAATGTCAGATGAAAAGGACATCTGTGTTTTTGTTTGTTGTTTTTTTGGAGGTTATTTTCGAGAAAGGCGATAACACAACATGAAGTTAATATCTATTTACACACTGGCAAAAAAGAGGTTTCATCTACTAGCTAGATGTGTTTGTATTGCAGGTTTTAGTGGTTACTTTAAACATGTACAGGCATTATTTTACAAGTAGCAGATAATTTAGCATGCATTTACTTGTAGCTGCTATAAATGCCCATTTCCACATGAAGATGAGGTGGAAACTAATGAATTACTTTAGTAAAGTAAATGGTTTGAACCTGAAAGAATCATGACATGTTTGCGGAAGTTGATCGTCCAGGTTAGTGTAGACTTAAGAAAGACTGTTGGTAGAGGTGACTTACGTTTCGACAGCCTTAGCGGCTTTCATCTTTCATCTTTCATCTTGACTCTGAAGATGAAAGCCGCTGAGGCTGTCGAAACGTCAGTCCTTTCTACCTACAGTCTTTCTCAAGACTACACTAACCTGGACGATGACTTACTTTACTAATATTGTAAGTAAAATTGAAGCGAGTACATACAACTATGTTCAAGGACTCATTCGGCAACATTATGATCAGACAAGAAAACTTATTTTAAGTCAATTCAATTCCCATGTAGAAGTTCAGGAAGGTTTTATCATCCAGGAGTCCCCCTTTCAGTGTATGGCAAGGGGGCCAATAAACCAGTTGCAAATGTATAAAAAATACATTTAGAAAAATAGTCTGGAAATGGAAACCAACTGACGGATACATACAGTAGATTTTACAAGACAGTAAGAATTTATAACACACAATTCACATGTGACTTTACGTAAATTTAGACACACAAGAACTAGTTGCACGTTTACATTTCTTTTTGTATATCATTCTGAATTTATATCATGCACTGGGTGGTATATGGGAGAGGTAGAGTATCAATTTTTTAAAATAGACGCTGTTAGGGCACGTAAGAGGCACGTAAGAAACCCACTTTTGGTCTGTTCATAAACATCCATTAAAATGTTGTCTGGGCCAATACTAACAAAGATGGATAGGACAATAAGAGCTCATAACTTTGCCATATCAATTGGAAAAAATTTTATTATTTATGCAAAGAATAGATAATTTGTAAAAATATCTACTTTGTTTGGGCAGTATGGTCAAATATATGATGTATTGATTTGTGTTAGACTAAATTGTTCTTGTCTGACTAATGAAAAAGTACAGCAGTTTCCACCTTTCATCCTCATGTAGGGAGTGCCATTGTGGTAGCGGTTGAGGGCATGCTAAATCATCTGACACTCCAATAATAACAATATTCCTACCTCTTTACAATAAATACCAAGACATGTCTTGCTTAAACAAAAAGCTAGTGAAACTTTACACTTTTTACCAGTGTACAAGGGCATAACATCCATCCTGGGATTTTTAACCGATGCAAGGATACTTTCCTTGAAAAATAAAACGTAAAAAAAACAAACAAAAATGAAACATTCTTGCGATGTGACATAGGCTTTTACTTGCATTACATATTTATCTTTAAAAGGATGAAATGACCAGGCTTCTCATGTTTTTGGGCATTTTATGGTTTATCTTGTTTACCAGAGACAGAGCTGTAAGCCTGCCAGTTGAAATGCTGCCAGGTAGCATGCACGTAGGTGTTAAACTCTTGTGTGAATGGAGCTAGAGTTGTGAGGATTTTCGACCACTGAATGTATTTCTTCGTGAAATAACTATCGGCTTTTTCCATTAAAGGGCAAAATAATGACAAGAATCCACACGATAACTCAAACCAAAATGTTCAATAAGTAGCACGGTTTGTGGTCCAAGTAGATGTCGTACAAATGGTTCATCGAGAGAAAACTCAAAAATTCAAATCAAAAACTACATACAGAATTAAAAGAACTTTGCCCTTAACGAAAACTAAGATCAGGACAAAAAATGTCAGTCAGTAAAACTGATAATTTTCTGTCCAAACCGTCAATAATTTGATGATCTGTCCACAAAATGCTTGATCAAGACGTATAAATACATGTGCTAGTTCAAACATGATTTTTTCAGTCAAACACGACTCGATTGCAGTACGGTCTCTCGGGAACAGTGAACAACCATGTTTTACTCACCTTCCAATAAAATTTGTGTAGTTACCTACCTTTGAAATGTGTAAAATCTCAAACTGTTTGAGAACCACCTTCATGGAAGAATTTTACGCCTTCTGAGCCATTGCACGACATAGTAAATATTTCAAAATGTAACGCAACTTGGAAAATAAGCAGGTCTCGTTCTTCAATATTCTCCAGGAAGGAATATTAAAAAAACAATGTTGGGTGCGAATACAGATGTCTGAATGCTCAACGTAGAAGGATGAAAGGTGTGCTCAGAACACTTTGATGATGGTGATTTTATCTACTGTGAGTTTGAATATCTTTTACAAACTAAAAAGATACTAAAAAGAAACCAGTTAATCCAGTTAATCAGAAGAGTATAAACCCATGAAAAAAAAAACAACTCAAAATGCTTATGCTTTCTCGAAGCACTGTTGATAATAATAACATTGCAAATAATAAAACGGTGACTCTCGTAAAACCAGCGGGCAGTATGTGATAAAGAACAAACTCGAACAACTTAAAAGAACTAAAAGTGCGTTGAAAATGGATATTGAATCTCGCGTGTCTGTTATCACAGATGTTTTTCGTTATAATTTAAAATCAAAAGTCAAATTACCAAATTAAACATGAAACACCAAGAAAACTAGGTGCCAAGAAGTGAGGTGAAAACCGAGGTGATTGCCAAGGATTTTTACAAACTTCGAGGTGTTTAAAGATCTGTTGAAACACGACTTTCGAGCATATGAATGATATTGCATTTCTGCTGAATTCCTATAATTTTTTCCTCAGATATCCAAACAGTGACGCCCTAGTGATTTCCTTTGTGTTTTCTCATGAGTTTGAGATGTTTACGAGCTGGACAGGACAAGGTTTTAGCGAGCATCACTTAACCCATTCCTTTAACATATCCTAAACAGAAACATACCCTAAACTATAAGCAAAAATATCCTTCGATTACGGTGATTATATTTATAGAATGTTTTATTTAACTTTCCTTCCTTGAGAATTTTAAAGAACCAGACTTGCTTATTTTCAGAGTTTGAGGAACACAGATGCACACAACACCTATAAACCAATATAGTTTAGCAGTTTTAATGAATACAGAAGAGCTTTTTTGTCACTAAAGTAGAGGTTTTTCCATGTCATAGTTTATCCACAAAGTCGACTACCGGATCCTAGATGTTAAGATTTAAAACTTAAGCTGACTGTCAACAATCTCAGAAAAATATTATGCTTGTTTCTTTAAACATGTAAAAATATTTCCTAGAGGTAGAATTACTTTCGATTTACCTTCTCTGAAGTTATCTAGGCGCTGCTGAAGAATGTTTTTAAAGAATGGATGAAACCCGGCCCTTCCTTCGTTGGCGGCCATGAAATAACTCTCCTCCTTATTGCGAAACTCAATATTGCGAAATCGGTAGTTCGCTGGTCATAAGCACTTATTAATTAGACTCACGTAGACGTGGGAGATTATCTCAAATACATGCATAACATTGGCAAGGTCACTGGTGTTGAAGTGCTGGTAATATTTGGTATTTGCTCTCAAAAGCTGGAAGAGGAAGGTATTTGCTCTCAAGAGCTTGTTATCGAGTGAATATTTAAAATAAAAACCTTCGATAACACCATACTGAGACATTTTGCAAGAAATGCAACCGCAAGGCTATTCGGTGAGAATCAAACCCGGTCTGTTAGTTATGGCATTCGTGGCTAAGTTGGTAAACCTCTGGAAGAACTTGCAACGGTGGAACGGTTGACCGCTGCAGCATCATGGGCTTGATTCCCATCTCGAATCGCCTTAATGTTAGGTTTTTCGTAAAAAAAATCTCGGATGATTCTGAAAGATGTCTTACGCTCCTAAATATCCTAAATATACAACCAAAAAATTATTTTTCTAGATTGGAGAGAAATACCCATACCCATACCCAAACCCATACCCATACCCATACCCATACCCATACCCAAACCCATACCCATACCCATACCCATACCCATACCCATACCCATACCCATACCCATACCCAAACCCATACCCATACCCTTACCCTTACCCATACCCATACCCATACCCATACCCATACCCATACCCATACTAATGTCAAATGTTAATGGAAAATTTCGCATGCTCATTGCTTGAAACTATACCTGTTGCAAACAATAAAGTTG
>JBAHVQ010000463.1:289293-302674 GCA_036872915.1 Nanipora kamurai | reverse complement strand
AATCCCTGCCGGGCCAAGTAGAGTTTTCTCTACTTGTCCGGTATGGTTCGTCACTCGGAGTAGCACTAACATCATTACATCCGTATTAATCATGCAGATTTTGGTTTGCTGCAAGTCGGATATTTTGTATTGGGTTCATTAAAGTCACTTTTCCATTTGGACTAGAGGATCGGGGTATCCACAATTATCAACATACAAATTTTCTCGTGTTTATCAACGTACCTACGAAAATCATATTTGCACAACAGAGTGCTTAAACTTGTGTTTACTTTCAATTGGTAAACACTTTAGAGATAGAACAGGAAGGCTGAGACAGAAGGCAATTTATCTCAGGTATTGCTCTTCTCTTCTATTTTCTGTACAAGTTTTATTACTGGGGTACAGACCTATTTCCTAAATGACATTTATCCTTGACATAGCTATGGAATAAAATTTGATTGAGTGAATGTTTGCCAGGCACTCTGGGCCTTCCCGTTAACATGACACGAGGCCATCATGTAGGTGATTCAGACTATAAACTGAAGGCGGTGTTCTGACACTAAACATGCATATGAGGTGACCACTTGGATCGACAGGTGAAGCATGTTGCCCAGATGGGTTTAATTAGCGCTTTTGTAACAAATAGTTTGAATATCTTCGGTGGTCCCTGTGTCAACGCAAGTAAGGCAAACTTTGAAATATTCAACGCGTCCATGCTAGCAATGAAAATTCAATTTAAGACTTCTTAGACTGTGACCTTAGACGTGCATATTGCAGTACTTGGGACTGCATTTCGTAAGCAATTAATTTTGGCATCAATACACCAAATGGAGATCATTTAAAACTCTAACACAATTAGAGCAACATAGTTACGTACAGATAGGAAGCAAACTAAAGTTCTTCATAATTCGCCTAACACTTTGACGTCACTGGAATTGTTTGACTCAATAGAAGAACACAAAAAAAAAGAAACGAAAAATTATGTACTGCCTAAATCAATACAAGGTGGCCAATTTCAGTTTACTTTGGAATCAATTTGAAAGCATGTGATTGACAAGTCGGGCCTCCTCTCCTTGCAATAATTTTCACAGGAAATTAGATTAAAAGTGAATATGAAAGTTGTCATGCAAGCCTACGTTGTCAGGTTCAAAGCTAAACGTTGTTTAATAAATACCGTAAACGAGAATAACACGTAAGAAGCTGTAGTAAATATTCACGCAATCTCGCAAGAAATCCTGGGTATATTCACCGGAACAAGGCCGTGACCTTAACGTTATTTGAAGGACCGCTGGTGTTAACCCAGGGGGAAATATCAAATTTCACATTCTGAAGAGAACAAGTGGAAACTTGAAATCCTGTTTCGGCGTGAAAATATTCACTATTAGCGAACGCTTGGACCGAGGTAAGAATCAAAACAACTAATTGTTTGGGACGTCTTTGTTGTTGGTATGGGACGATGGAACTTGGGTATGGCTTGTATAGGATATAAAAAATTGTGTTAAAAGATAACAGCATGTAAATACTAAATTAATTAACTTTGTTTACACCAATTTCACAACAGCAGAGCTGCTTCCTTCGTCTCTCATTACCGCTCCTTTCTACCAGGAACAGGCGTTGAACTCTTTCGGTATTCAAATTCGCTACATAACGGAGTAGAGAACCGCCGCAATAACGTTTGATGCTAAGAACGTGAAACGAAGATTTAAGCTTGTGAATTCCTTGAGCTGACTAAGAGACTCCATCCGCCGGGAAGAATGCCGAAGTCATTCCTTGTCAAGCAAAGAAAAGTAGGTAAACAGCAAAAGGAGGACGACTACAAAAGGCACCCAGACGAAGGTATGAACTTTATATATACTTCACTCTAACATGACTTGAAAAATGTTCTTAGATATCTTTCTTCATGTTTACATCACGACTTCAATGAAAGTCACAAAGGCTAAGTCACCGTTATCTGTTTAAGATGCGAATCGTTCTCTTGGCGCATAACGGTATACGTTACCATTTGCATATGTTAATTTGACTTTCACTGAGAGCTACTTTATCAAAGTTCCATGATGTTCCAATTCTTGAATGACTTAATGGATATTTAACTAGTTTTACATTGTGTAGGCAGCAAGAGGAAATTCTTCGATGATTCACGAGTCAGGTTTAAATCAACGGTGAAGTGGCCTAACGCAAAAGCCGCACTCACGCAACTTGTTTGAAACTTGCCGTTTACGATTGAATTTCGAAATGAAGGAACGTTTGAATAAAAACGAAAAGCAGTTCATTCGTTATTTGGTTAAGGTGCAAGAAAAGAAAAGGAGAATGGCAATTTTCTTTCAGCTTTCTATAAGTTGGTTTGTTTACTTAAAACAGCGAAACCATAAGGTATTTGTCACGGAATATCTCATTCGGTATTTTAATTATTCATCTCCACAGAGATCGCGAATTTCTCTTTGCACTGACCAGCACCTCCATGTACAGTTGTGTAACCTTTGTGTACAGCACACTTTGATTGTCATAGAATTTGCCTGCCACGCTCACAACGAAGAAATGGCAAAACACAATGAGAGTTCAACAATCGTTTTATTGATACATTCATATTCAAATTTTTAATTATGCGGCAAATCAAACTGAAAGCGCAAGCCATGTAGGTGTCAATAACGATGATCAAGACTCTAAAAGCATTTCATATCAACTGTTAAGTAAGTTTTACACATGGATTACGACTTGTAGCTTTGCCTAATAACGTTTACACTAAGATACTGGCGCATGTCCATCTTAATGAAAGAATATCACGATAGGCTTTCGCGTGACCATGGATATTTCACTTTTATTTCGACTTGAAAACTCCATTCACAAAACCACGTATCTTCATTTTCAATTTGAGCTTCTTTAAGTACCGCTTTTGTTTGTCCAAAATTAAGCTTTAGAGGACATGTCCACATACTCTGCCTTCTCGCTCGTACTTAAATAGTAAAAAAATTTTAAAATGTGTAGAATTCTCTTCATCGGTGGATTCAATTATCATCTATTTTGCTGTGTGAACAGCGGTAATTACAAGGTCAAAAAAGTCGAAGTAACGGTACTCTGAAAATGATCACGAACGACCCTTTTTAAGACAAATGAACCATTTTCTCTGATCATATCTCAGAGATTGTGTTACAAAGAAAACCGTCTGACTCGACAGGAAACGCGAGTAAATTTACACCTCTTTGGGTGTATGAATGTGCATCGAAGTTTCCCTTTTGATATGTACTAATGGCTAATGGTCGTAGCTCTGTTTCATTATTTTTTTTTAAAATCCGTGAGTGAAAAATATAAGAGTAGTTTCTATTCAAAACGAAATTCGTTCTTCCTTAATCATTTCTCGGCTGGCATCACTAAGTGTGCTGGCTTAATTCGATTGCGAAAGTGGACGGTAGGGAGTATCGTTAGAATAACCGGGGCATGTCCGTTTACACTGCCGCGACAGCCTTAACGGTTATCCACAAGCTTGCAACGATCTTCATCATTTTACTTCACACTGCGTCAATAATTAATCATCAAAATGACAAATTTGTAATTTTCTTAGGCGTTTTGCTAATAGAGTGTTTATTTTTCTGAGCAACCTTGTCGTTGCACATTCCGTTTTTGCCCAGACATGTCGCTCGGACACCGACTCTCAAGGTGTAACGTTTCACTTATAACTGAAAATAAACAGTATTTCTTTTGGTCAGATGACGAAACATTTGTAATTAATCAGTATTTAACAATAACAGCAAATCTATTCTAATAAAATGCGCAATGCCTGAATGAGTAATAATAAATGTAATAGTAAGTAATAACTAAAGCGCCCTCGATCTTTGGGCGGAAATCGACGCGATTGTTTGTATCAAAGGATTAAGAATGAAATTTAATGACGCTAACCCATTTTTTTTCACTTTGAAAGACTAAAATAAACATGATGCTTAGCACTTAACACTCTGCCAAGAAACGTTCGGTCCATTGGGATAAGGCGCGTTCTAGAAAGTTAGGTTGCTGTTATATAGGTGTCAAAAAGAAACTAGGAGACACATGGCGTTACTGATATATGGGTTTGACAATGGTAAAATGGCAGGCAAGGAACAGCGAACGCTTTCTTTAAATAATAATCGAGTAACAATTTGGGCAGAGAATTTCTCTCAGTAAGTCGATAAAAACAATAGAAGAATTTATTGTCATAGGAACTCCAGGAAAACTACCACAAGTACGACTACTTCCACTACAACTTTGATTCTCTCATTACCTGTCATGAAACAGACAGTCAAGAAAAATTCTTAATTTTCTAATAGTTTAACCAAAGTTTAGTGAAATTTTCTCTCGATCTAGATTCAGTAAAGATTGGCTGGAACGCCGAAAACAAGAATGAGGAAAGAAGAATGGAGAGCGTAGGAAGACGCTGTAGAGCCACAACGCATGAGGAGGAACAAATAAAACAAACTGAAGATAGTAAACACAGCAAGAAAGTGGAAGATAATGATACACAGGCGTCTTATGAATGTGTTAGTCAACATGAAGCTATTCATAAAATATTCCATTCTGGTACGTCTCCAGTTTATGTGTTTTCCGCTAGCCAGCCAATCAGGAACGACCATGTACTTCCACCTTCATCGCTCGGCAACTGTTGTGGGACCATTCCTGTGCAATATGTCCATCCCAATTTGTGTTATCCTTCTTACCTTCCTTATCAAGCAGTTCTGCCACCAGTTTTGTCTAATAAACAGATCACTTCAGGTCCAGAAAATGCGCCTTTTTCAGTTGCCATGAGCAGCCATATATGTTCTTCCCCGAGCAAAAACCAGTCCGTTGTACTGGCTCACAATATAAATACCATTCCAACAAGCCCAACGTTTCCGGGGTCTAACGTAGCCACAGCAGGTCAAGTTCTTCCAGAGCACCAACAACATGTGATGCAGACAATAAGTGAAAAAGGTGGTAAAGATAAAAAATACCAATGCCACGTTTGTAAGAGTACGTTTGCCTTACAGAGGTTGCTCAACAGACACATGAAGACTCATTCCTTTTATAAACGTTATCAATGTCCGTATTGTGATAAAGGCTTTAACGACACCTTTGATTTAAAGCGTCATGTACGAACGCACACTGGAATTAAACCGTTTAAATGCAACCTATGTGATAAAGCATTTACTCAACGCTGTTCTTTAGAGGCACATAGAACCCGAGTCCATGGCGTTATTTACCAATACGGTTTTCGTGAAAGAAGGGCAAAGCTGTACGTTTGTGAAGATTGCGGTGAGACATTTCAAGAAAGCAATACATACGTTGAACATTTACAGGAACGACATCCCGAAGCAGCGACAAAAACAAGATACAAGAGAAGTCTAATGGCAAAAATGGGGAAAGCAAGAAGACCGGAAGTGAATTCAACCTAGAGGGATTAAACAGAAAAGCGACAATTAGAACAACAATTATCTAGTCATGGATGTGATACGGAAATGGTTTGACCAGAAAATTGAATAATTTCAAAGCAGAACCATCCTTTTACTCGACAATAATTAGGAAAAAAGTCTATCTTGATTTCTAAAACAAATTTCTAGGTGAACAATTAACATCTGGAATGACCGATAAAGAAACCGTGGCACTTTCGTAATTGAGATCAAAATTCCAAGGAATTTTTATTTCATATTCACATATAAAAATAAGAAATCAACAGTCATATAAGGTTAGATTTATAAGCATTTCCAAATATCCAGAATTCTTCAAAGGAAAGTTTTATACTGCTCCTCTAAAATCAAAATGGAAAAACATAAAGGCTTCTAAAACATACTTCGTGCCACATTCCAGGCCTTCACAATATATACATGCACTAATTCTCCGCATTTGTACGATTATACTTGATTCATGTAAACTATTTATTCTTATATTCTATACATAACGTAGTCTTACAATTCTTACAAGATCTTCAGTCCAAAAATGTAATTATTTAGAAAAAAGTTTGTTAAATATATTTTGAGATATGGTAAAGTTACGATTTATTAATTTTTGTAATAGCGACTACATTTTATAACTCAAATGCAAATAACTCTAATTGCAAATAACATTATTTAGCTATTTAAATCTTTGTAATCAATTATTCTCGAAAATAGTGTTAAGAAATAAATTATGCTTCTTTTTGCTTTCAGTGTTTTTTGAACTTAACAGGAACATGTGCAAAGGTAACCGTAAAATTAATTAGCACAGATTACAAGGAAATTACTTCGAAAGTTCTTACATTGAGTTCCCAACTTGGCCACCAATTAAATCAGGTGAGTTAACCAGGTTACCAAGTTCTCTCGGAAAACAATGTCCTGATTACAGAAAGAAAATGTATGATTATATCGAAATGCATCAGCTAGTTTGACGAGCTAGCTCGATAGGTAGCTCGCCTCTTGCCTCTAACAACGTGATAAAGTGCGCTGGGTAGGTTTCATAGTAACGAATTATGATGTCCTGTGTTAAATGAACTCACTATTAATGGACTCTACCTTCCAGGGTATTTGATTAAGGTTACGGTTAACATTATTAGGGGTCAAGTTAGGTCAAGACGAATAGGTAGGGTAAGTTATTTACATTATTATCGAGTATTCAATGTGCGTGATTAAGAAGTTGTTCGTGGTCAAATTGGTTGAGGTGAACCTCTTACATTGTTTGTCAAGATTTTCAAAAATTTTCATTAATTTCAAAATGACCGCTTCTTGGTTTCAAACAACGATATTATAGTGCCGTAGGAATAAAATCTCATCTGGGGGACAATATTTTTTGTGATCATACTATTTTAGGGGGTCCGGACAAAGTTTTGAATTCTGAAACCTCTGAAAAGGCATTTCCTCTATTTCAGAGAGAGAGGAAATTAACAAAATGTAAAGGTCTAAATATGGAGCGTGTTGTAACAAACATTTTTGAAACTATGTGAGAAATTTGCAACAAGTTCACAAGTTCATGAGTTTGTAATTGTTGTGAGTGATCTTGTTACATATGAATTAAGCATGTTGTAGATTGTTTAAACTATACGCTACAACTAATTCTACACAAACAGTATAAAGCCGAGGTTAAACAGTCCAACAATGTTGTACAACAGCGGAATAAACAATGTTATAACAAAGGCAAATTTCTGTTCAACATTACATCAAGAAGAAGATTATATTGTTGGTTAAGTGGTGGGAAGAATTTGCATTTGTTATAACATTGTTCCTCTCCTGATGTTGTACAGCAATGTTGGAACGTTTAGCCTCGGCTTAAAGTTGCCACAAATTTGTTGGCGGCAGGCTTGCTGTGCCTTGAAGTTTTTTTCAGCAGATTTGCAGCAAGCTTCTGACGAAGACATCTTGCAACAAAGCTAAGAGATTTTTGGTCTTGTGACTGGCCGGTATCCGTACTTGCCTACTTTTAGAAATAATTATGAGAGAAATATTGCGTTGGACAACATAGTACCTTCAAAACATGAACAGCGACCACTCAAGGGATGAATCACTTTATTTTTGTACAAAGGCTTTGGCAATTTTTCCTGAGCAATAGCTTTTTTAATCCTTACGAAATTTCTCTTTCTGTGATTAAGCGGGAGATTCCTCCTCTAATGTGGGAGAAATTGGCATCTGTGCTGAGAATGCGGGAGACGCGCTGGAGAGGAACCGGAAAGGCGGGCGCCTCCAGCGAGATGCGTGAGGGTTGCCAAGTATGCTTATCCGACCCAGCACCATCAGTGCTTGGGATTCATAAGCGTCGGACCAGATACGCGCAGTTTTACTTTGTTGTTTATTCTATGTTTTAAAATTTTTTAGGGAACTTTTTCATAGTAACTTTAAATAATCTGTTAATTTAGTTATAATTTTGTAAAAAAAGTATGGGCATGTGCCCCCACCCCCCCGGCTCCTACGGTTTTGTAAAAGTAGACTGCTGCGCAAACAGTGTTTACCGACGTGCGTGAAGCCTGAAGGGACCAGTCAGGGAATAAAGTTTTGGCTGTTCCTTAACTCTTTTTAAACTTTTCTATTTGTTCATCTGACGGACAATGGAATTGATTGAAAAAAAAAAATTAGTCAGAAAAGGGGTACTAAATTTGGAGTTTATCCCTGGGCATAAGTGACCGACAGGGGAGCTTCTACCAATTCTTCGGCTCCTGGGCTAAGTTTTGCCTGTAGGCCCCCAACTCCTTACAACTCACAACCCCCTAGTCTTAACACCCTCTTTGATGTACACTGCATACAAACGCAAAATGCTTGAAATAAATGCACTCTTGACCAAGCGCCTTGTCGATCCTACGATGTCAGTTTCAAAACGTTTACTTTTGGCGCTAAATTTATGACATGTTTTCCTTTGTGCTGTCTTCCCTCAGGTACAACCATAGGTATGAATGTATCATTATGAATATATTTTGAATTTTTTTAATCCTGACTAATCAGACCCTTGGTCTGGGAAAGCTCATATTGTAAGGAGCCCTTGGTGATCGAATAATATGAAGGGTTATTAATCAGGTCATTAATCTCTATCACACCAGCTCGCATCTTATCACATCCACCTAAAACTCGATCTTGGCCATCGAACTATGGGAATTGCTCGTAACTTCCGGATCTTAGGGAACGTGCAAACGAGGACCAAAAGAATGCTCAACAAGGCAAAGCCGCATGGGAAATATGCTGAATTTTGGTTGGAAAATAAAAACTGTTCGGACAATGGAACATTCAGCATCCATGACTCCTAAAATACCATAACACTGTAAGAATACCCCTCATTTTTCACCTAAACCACGTTTTCCACGAATTCGTTTTAATTGGATCAGCACGTTATTTTGGAAAAGTTTATTCAAAGACCTGAAAGCTGAAAAACGTACCTTTTGTTTGACACGTATTTTAGTCAAGGTGAATTAAGTGCGGAAGTCCTTTTTTTTTCTCATTCCAGTGTACTTATCCAAATTTGCTATACATTTTGCAGTTGAAGGGATCTTCATATGATTGTCAAGCACACCATTCCCTATCAGACGTGTTAGAATCACGATTTCCTATCAAATGTGTGAAATTTATTTCCACCGTATTATTATAAATAATTACGAAGGACCTCGTAAAATTAGGATATCGAGTCAATTGTAATTTCATTGTTTACGAACTGTCCAATTCCAATTTTCCAAAACTTGTAAAGTTAAACTATAATTTTTCTCGGCAGCGTAGGACTACCCATGTAAATAACGACCATAAAATACAAATTTTACACCTCCATCACCAGTTTGGGGGAAAAATGACAACTTTTGCCGTCTTCATTTATGAGAATTTCCTACTTCTATAATTGCTAGATCGGTAAGGCATGTATTTCACTACAGGAGACAGCATGGCATCTCAAGATATCTTACAAATTGTAAACATTGTAACGATAGGGCACGAACTTTGGCATATTTTGCCGATTGTAAATAAGTCATTAATATCAGGATAGACATTTCCCAGAATAATAAGAGCAAATTTTAGGATAGGTTGTACTGACAGTTTTTTGCAATAAGGAAAGTGGATTTTGAAAAATTCTGCCTTATAAAAATTTTATGAAAGAAATTCACCGTAGCAAATATAAATAATACACTGTCGGACATATATAACAAATATTCAGATGCCAATCCTCTGTTAAAAATTACCCAAGGAAACCAGGAACGGATCCAGCATTTTTTTCTCATTTAGCCGTTACAGTTTTTTGCAAAGTTAGCAGCGCAAGTGCAACATTTCCAAACGATTCCGGGTGCTCCCTGCCCTGGAAAATGTTTGAATTTTGGGTCACTGAAATGCAAATCCTGCATTTTGGAATTACTAGTAAACAAAATTTAAAGATACCAATATCTGATTTTTTATCAGTGCATGTCATCATTTATAAGAAATATTTTGTCCAAATGGGGCAGTGTTTATTTTATATTTGTACATATACGAGAAACAGTACTATTCAACACGCGATTTTGAAAACTTCGAGTGACGGAGGCTCATCGGAATTTTGGTTTCTTTCATTTTATTACTAATTGACCTCCTTTTCTTTTTAACTCCCATCGCTGTGAATGGGGTGAAGTGAAATAAATAAAACTAGTCCACTTTATGGTTTTTAGACAGTAAAAACATCCATACTTGTGTTCTTTCAACCTTAACTGAACAATACAGGACGTTTTGTATCCTTTAATTGAACATAGTACAATGTTTAAACTTGTATCGGCCTACAATAATATAACGTCAAATGATTCCAAATTTGGTACCTTAACACTTGCCATTGCATTATATTTCGAGTCATAAAGCTGATTGCGTTACAACGATTTACTCTGTTATAGCTACATAAACAACCGTTCACCAACCGGCGAATAAGTTTACACATAGGAACTTCGTGAAAGTTGCCGTAAGGTCAGAATAAATAGGAAGTAAAATACTCTCTCTGGTACATTTATAACTTCGTCGAGTAACTTGTCTGGGGAACTATAAATCCGCCCCTGGGAACCACATTAAAGGCCAAACACTCCCTAAAGAAAAAACAAACAACAGTTTTCCTTCAATAAAAGATCCTTTTCAAAGAGATATTAATCCAAATTTTAGGTGAGGTTGTTTCAGGCAAAACAAGACAGAAGGAAGAAATATAATACGGCCATGATGTCATCAAACTTAGAGTGCTTTTACAATGACTATAGCGTTTTTATTAACATAATGACTCCAGTGTGAAATACCAATACAAGTTAAGAATTCCTAGGAATTGTCAAACTTCTTTAAAACTACATTTATTGACTTTTAAATTTTTTACATATATATCACGTTTAAGTAAGCTGGTAGTAATGCGTTTTAAGAGTCCTTCCAAGTTTGTGAACCTGAACATAAAATCACGGACGACTTGACTACACATCCGACTGAAAGATGACATTTACATAGTTCAGGAAATCGGTATTTTTCACCGCGGGACTACGATGTATGGCTGAAAAGGAACATAAGAACGCTTGCCGTGGCATGCATAAATCCATTTCGGGCGTACAAAGGCCAGTGAGCTGTTGTTAGCAAGAGCCTAGAAGGAGCAAGAAGAAAGTAAGATATTTTTGATTTCTGAGATCGGCACTCATGTATAAATGTTTTCCTAATTCTTTCGACAAGCAATAGGATGAAAGTTTTTTCAAAGTCTTGTTTCATAACCGTACGAACAACTCCATAATCTTGCACTTGATTTTTCAACTTAATTTAGGGGTATGTTCACAGGTAAGGGTTTCAACTTAAAAGCTAAAAATACCAAACAATAGTAAATAACATGGCGGTATAAGCGCATTTTTCAACAATGTTCCACAAAAAAGAAGGGTCTTCGCTAGAAACGTCTGCTCTACCACTTAAATTTTCGGCAGTCTGCAAACCATTTTGGCCTTTACACGTCGTTCAACACTACCTATATTCTGCATTCCTATTTTACATGAACTCAACCTTGTCTTGTATTCTACCCGACTTACATGAGGTGCAAATACAATTTTTGTACAGATAATTCTGGTGTTTCCGCGTGTTATGCAAGGCACGTGTAGTGCAAGCCGGGTAAAATTTCTGATACAAAAGGTTTTTAATGTCTTCAAAGGACCAGTAGGATAGTTTGAATTTAATGGACCTTGTTTTATCGTTCTTACATAAGATATGTTATATCTAAGAACGATATAATAATATAGGATACTATGTAGAAAAAATTTGACGTTTCCAGCGAAGAACCTTCTTCAGAGGGTGAAAACAGCACGTTTCACTCTCCGAAGCTCTCCAAAGAACATGCTTTGCTCAAAGTGTCAGAATGTAAATTCGGCAGTCGACCAACCTTCTGACTTTCTACCTGTTACATCTAAGGACTCTTTAAGGTTTGCCGCATCGTAACTTAACGGTCTGAAGGTGGGCTCACAAAGATTGTTTTAAGATTCTTAAAAAATTCTACTGCATCTGCTTGTTTACGAATTGACGGATATGTTAAGAAATACGTTAAACAAAAAGTTTGATAAGCCACATAAGTATCAATCACAGTTTTATTTTACAAAACTCCGATAATTTTTTGACACTGTTCAACAGTCATTTTCACGACACCTTTGTCCATATTTACAGGCGCAGTATCATTGGTTCTAAGTAACGAGCCTTCGTTATTAAGTATGTTTCCACCATTATTATCATATCGTGACTTCCGCTTAGACAGTACATATGACGAACCTGTACCCTAGCTCACCATCTGAGTCGTGGTAGCTTAATGATTAGAGCGTCTCATCGGTCAGCAGAAGGTTGCGGGTTCGACTCCCGTCTAGGGCTCAGAAATCGTTTTTCTCAGAGAACGAGCTCGACGAACGTACTCTAGTCGTCCAAACTAGAATTATATTCAATAAAAAAACCCCGTCTACCCGTGGTTTTTTTCATATTTGATGTAAACTCAGGCATTCAAAATAGAATAATCTATTTCGGGAAATAAAAGAATTAAAATAGGTGTACCTCAGAGGTCGAATCTAGCACTGCTGCAGTTTCTTTAGATATAAATGATTAAATAATTGGTTATCGTCATCTACCCCAGCTATGTTCGCTGACGATACAAACCTAACAGTAAGGAATGTCATGATTTGTGAAATTACCACAGATCACCCAGAAGGTTATGGCTTGGTTTTTCTAGGTAAACGAGCTTTTTACAGCGTCCGCTGATTACCAGTAATAATGCCAAGCACAACGTCTGGCTCTATCATATACATAACCAGGTAACCAGGTAACGAGGTTGACCATGAACATTGTCCCATCGTGGTTACCACACAAGCACAGCACATATGGTAAACCAAAACCTAAGCTCTCCATCTGAGTCGTGGGAGTTAAATGGTAAGGGCGTGTTATCAGTCAAAGGGCTTGGAAGTAAGATCCTCATCTACGGCTCAGATATCGTTTTTTTCCTGCTCTTGTCTGAGAGAAACTAGTTTGGGACACTTTACAAGGTGGATAAGTTGGGGTGAGTAACTTAACGAAATATAAGTAATCAGAACAGAGACGAAGACCTCGCCACCTTTTTCACAATAACCAATTAACCCTGTTACAACTTCACAAACAATACCAAACTTAGTCACCGAAGCCAATGAGCGATTCTACGCAAAGAAGTGGCAGTAATAAGGGTGTGGGAGTTTGAAGTAACTTACAGTCAATTGATTAATTTTTATCTTCGTAAATAGGTTATATTTAGTTTCACAGAATTCACATGTCCACTTCATTGTTAAACATTAATTTACTTAGTTCCATTAAAATACTTAAATACCTAAGATTCATATACTTCTATTACCATTATTGTATTACCATTATACTATTACCATTACACTATTACCATTATACTATTACCATAATACTATTACCATTACACTATTACCATTATACTATTACCATTATATTATTACCATTATACTATTACCATTATACTATTACCATTA
>JBAHVQ010000463.1:258573-269662 GCA_036872915.1 Nanipora kamurai | reverse complement strand
TTAGCATAGTGATCAGGCATTGAAATTATAACAACTGGCTAATTTCTAAAGGTCTCCTTTTTTTGATACACCCTGTATATATACTCTGAGATGCATTTTTCCACTGGATTTTTCCACTCTACGCTCTGTAGATTGAGTTTGCTTGTATGTAGTAATTAACTTTGTTAAAAGTTTACTAATCTCTATATACACAATCCATCCAGTCTCCAGACTTTTAGCAAGCAAAGATCTAATTTGTATAACCTTGCCAAAAACCGCGGTTTTTTATCGAGAGTTGATAAATACCCTGAGACAATCTTTGACTTGGAAGATGCCCGCCGCTAAAGACATCGAAACGTCATTCACTTTCCCCCAACAGTCTTTCTCAACCTTTTTGCATATTAACAACACCGAGAAAGTCGAATAAATTTTTTTATCGTTGATATAACTTGCACAGAACTTTCAATTCGATCTGCATAGAATTAAAATCCCACTACACTGTGATGCAGTGATGTTTTCACGTGTTTGGTGAGCTCAAAAACCCATTTTCGCGTTGGGGTCAGTATTTTTCAACAGTAAGATCAAATTCTTAACATTCTCATTAAATTCCATCTTTGTCGGAAGCTGGGAATGTACCGTCGTTAGTATTAACCGTATATGTTACTTTTGCCGCATACAGGCCACCTAGACAAAATTCGGATAAAATAAACAACGAAAACGTTTTAGCAAAAAGGGAAGTGTTTGTTGTAAATAATTACTTTATAATCCACTTTCCCCCAAGAAGTTATTGCACAATTGATTAAGACAACAACTTTGCGCTTTTTGCGGTAGTTAACGGCGGAAATGGGAAATAACTAACGCAGCATGTACGTAAAATGTAAGGAAAAGGTAAAAACAAAATAAAAAAAAATAAAAAAAAAGTTACGTAAAAATAAATGTACAAATCAGGTACAAGTTCTAGCAAATCCTGCATATTCCTTAAATTTTGGAGAGAAATACACTGTACACAGACCTACTTTCAGATCTTTACCAGTACGACGGCAGACTGCAGAATAAGAGATAATATCAGAAAGATTAAGTTGCAAGTTAGAGAGTTTCGACTGTCTGAGATATTGATTTTGTGACTGAATTTTCCTGGCCACTTGCCGAGTGCATATTTTTCTTCTTTGTAAGAAAATTGGACGCCATATTGGCATGACGTTACGACATGACATTCACTTTAAAGACAAGAATTTCAAGCAGCAATGATAAAAGTAACATGATAGCTATCAATGACATATTGGTAAAGTAATATTGTTGAATTGGTCCTTAAGAAGCGGCTGCCATCACGGGGCCCAGCATTTAGCCGCTGCGTCTCTCTTGGCCCAGTCTGGATTTCGCCTTCGTAAGCAGTGGGAACTAGAGGTAAGTCTGGCTGCATTTAATCAGAAATTAAGGCGGAATTAAGAGACCAGTAGCCTGCGTGTGATACTTCAGGCCCGCTGTTTTTTGATATATTTCGCAGAATAGTTATATTTCAAAGAAAATCGGGCATAGAGATTGCCTTTGCCAAATGTTTGATTTGGCGAGAGTCTGGCTGTATCAGTACGTTTTCATTTTCCAATAGTCTTTTGAAAAATGCTGGGTATTTGAAAGTACAAAAAATTCAATCTACACAACATAAAAGCCTCACTTGCACCACTCCCATTGGAATATATGGTAGATCAGATATGAAAAAAAAACATTCTTCGACCCGAATGTTAGCAAACGATCTTTCACCGGCTGGACAGGAATGTATCTTCAATGCATTGAAGATGACTTACTTTGCACAAGTTAAGTCCGAGGGCAATATTTATTTTTTTTGGTCCGGTTATCATTTATGTACAAATTCATCTGAAAATATTACAATCCAAACACTTTATAGGTAAAATCAGTTATGCACAAAACATTTTCATGTTATTTATGGCTCCAAGTCCTGTTACGTTGAACTATTTCAGTGCGTTCTTGATCTCGCACCTGAGTTTGCCAGAAAAAATAACCAAGTGAATTGCCATCCACGTTCATTTGTTCAGCTGGATATAAATTATGAGTATTCATACACCAATCTACGATAACGCAACAATTCAACTACTTAAACAGCAGGTGTTGCAGAATAACTAAGCGTAGTTTGTAATAAGGGAGAACAGAAAAAATTTCAACCATTACCCTCTTGGTTTTTATTCCTTCAAAGACAACGACAAACGTTTTTCGTTGAGTATTGAATGAGTAAATATTTACACTCGTTGTCGCTCGTTTACTCTCTTCAGTGACTGATGTAACTTAAGACGAGGTCTCAATCGCCCAGGAAGTTCGTACTGTTTTTCATTCTTAACATAGGTCGTCCTTCATACCTTACTGACAATAATTTTTTAACAGTTCGAATAGTTATCAACTTCTCCTTGTTTAATAATTATCAATGCAAAGGATCATACTTACTCTGTTACCCAAGCTGTGCTATCTCGTTACATAATCGAAGCTGCAAAAAAGAAACCTCATAATTTTTAAATCCTCATAAAATGACCAGAGGTATAAAAATTGGGGTTCCAGTTTAACATGAGTTTACAAAAAATATTCTAGCTCGTATATGTGTTTTCAGCTAACTGTTACTAGTACAATTTGCCAACGACGCTGAAGGCGAGACAACATAGAATTCTTCGCAGGTGACCAAAATGATATGTACGACAGCAGAACGCACCAAAACTACCATATCAAAACACAATCGTCGTTTGGCTTGTTTGTCATGAGAAATACTAAAACAATCCGAAAGACCCTGTGCTATATGGGTAAATTTATACTTTACAGTGTGTACTTTTCAGTTAATATATTATGGCTGTTTTCGTTCAAAATATCCATAAAACCATTATATCCCAAATATATAAGGGCTTTTGCCATGAGTAAACGAGAGGTTGGAATAGAAAAGACAAGGACATTACTAACAAAAGCTTTTTCGTGAAAGGTAAACAAGATCTTGGCTAGTAACAGCAAAGGTATAGACGCTAATATGACAAACAAATGCGCCAAGTTGTGCCTTAAGCGTAGATGCCACGGCTATGGACGGTATAAAACGACTCTCAGTTAATTCTGACCAGGAAAACTGGCGTTGCATTCAGTCCGACTGTTTTCGCACAGGATTAGGCAACCAACGAGCACAGTTGTACACAGATATTCATTCTAAAAAACCTTATACAAGTAATTATAGTGCAATATGCTCTGGAACATTGATCAATCTAAAAGATACGATTACGTCCCGGACTTGAAACGAGAAACTTTGATATAATTTCAAAATCATTCATAAGTTAGAATAGTACATGCTTCCTGTATTTTAGTCCTTTCCGACCCAAAGTCTAGCTTTGGCGTAGGGCTTTCCTGCAAATTGAAGTGCCAAACCAACGACAATCTCAGTGTAAAATTGGATCTTTTAATAATTAGTGTGTACTAGTTTCAAAAATTCATGATGGTGGTCATTTAGTCTGAAAGGAATGTCAAATTCATTGAAGGTCAAAACGTTTGGTTTCGAGTTTGCAAGTGCCTACACGGTAGGGTATCGAGTCAACTGCTGTGGCACAAGAATACTGTGTGAGTTTCACACACTAATAGAAGGTGACGCACAAAAGTGACCCGATGTTTCAGTTTTAGGAAGCGAACTACTGAAGGTTCTCAGTACAAAATCACACGAGAGGTCAAACCATTGGGTCATTTAAAAGACAGTCATAAAGATAGTCGGTTGAAAAAGATGACAAATCGCGTCGTCCTATCGTGTAGTCTATAACCTTTAATGTATATGAGTAATCTTAGAGATATTCTGCTGAGGCACCGAATGTCGCATTGCGAGTAACGGAAGCTTCTTAACCCAATTAAAATCATTCTCAGAACAGCATGACCTGACTGAACTCCCTGATTAGGGTATTAATTGCGTTACTATCGCCTTGTTGAGTTTACTCTGTTGTATCTCCATTAAAAGTGTTTGCCGCAGTGCAGTCGCTATACGCACAGCTATTAAATTTTATAAAGGGTATTGCAATAGCGCAGCGGTACAAATATTTAACTATGTTTAACCAGTAGTCCCGCGGTGGGTCTATGTCAGACTATTTATTCCTAATCCAAATTACTACACTCCGGTAAGTGATTGTTGCGCTGCCAGAAAATAAACGTGAGAGGAACGCCGCGTCGTGCATATTGCTGTAAACAGACTGGTTGTTTTTCAAACTATATTCACCTTTTCGCTAGCAGGTCGGCATTATGGAATACACCGTCCAAGTATTGGCGTATGATATCATGTCCAGACCCTTCAAAACTAGTTAGATGAACAGAAAAATCGTGGAGTGGTGGATTGAGGAATCCGAAATTAGGCTATTAAGTCTATTATTACAGTTTCGGCACGGTGACGACGCATCACGGCGCGCAATATTGCTTGTTATGATGAATATCTGACAAAGTAAAGATAGATCGAGGCAGGGTATTTCAGAAAATCAAGCAGTTGTCGAAGCTTCACGTTAGTTAACTTCTCAGCCTTAGTTTTTTGCGTCTTCATCCACTTCATGTGTTAAAAAAGTTGGATGCGAAAGGGGGTATGACGGGGCACCTAACATCCCCTCCGTATCTTTCACTGGATCGAACCGAGGTCATGGTCTGGGATTGACATAACTTGCAGAATAAGAACCTAATATGAACGCCCGAAATAAGCTCGACCGCTAAGAAATCAATGTAGCTTAGTCCACCAGTTGGAAGGTGGCCTTCGATCCATTCGAGATCAATTTTGATCACGTCCGCTTTCAGAGCAAACACGCACCGACCCAAATTACCCACCGCGATTGTTTTTGTGTTTTATTTGGAACGTTGGAACTCAAAGTTTGTTATAATTCTGTATTTAAAACAAACACAACGAAAATTTTGGTATTCATGTTAGACATTGCTGGTAAATACCGTTTGAATTTTGTAACCTATGCCGTGAAGACCAGAGAAACAGTAAAATTCGGTTCGCAGTTGCTGGCTATTTAACTAACTACAGTTAATCGGTTTGGTTCAGTACAGACACGGTTTGAACGCAGATCAATCTGCAATCAATCTTGAAATCTTTCTAAATTTGTTCAAAATTGTGTGAAAGGCTGATAAAAGGTTTTAAACTGTAAAACCACCAGAATAACGTCATATGAAATATTCATTCCACTCTGGAATGGAATTAAAACATAAAACAAATGCTTCTCATGTGGGACTTTAGAGTATACCAGAGGAACAACGAACATTCGTCAAGCTCACGATCTCAGAAAAAAACAGTTTGTAAGCCCTAGACAGGCATCGAGCCCGTAATATCCTGAGGACCAGTGAGACGCTCTATAGTTAACCATTGAGCTTAACGCTCTAAGCACTGAGCTTGACGAATGTTCATGGTCGCACGAATTGTATTGTCGAGAACTTCTCTTTAAAGTAAAAGTTCAAAGTCAAACACAGTTCTCAGTTAGTTCGGTTGCTCAATTGGTTAAGCAACTAAAAGAATGTGACTACCAGATGCTGACATTTTGAGCAAAAACCCTTTGTTAGCTGTTGCTGTGAACATGAACAGTTTTGACACTTTGACAACTGGCAATTGAACAATGTACCTGCTGGTTGTCGCATAATGGTTTATTGACTATTACCTCTTTCCTTGTTTAGTTAATCTCATTGATGACCACTGTAATAAGATAATGCATCCAATTTCAAGGGTGTCAGGGTTAGATAAATATTTATGAAAACCTCAAGTTGGTGATGCATGTTGATCCAAAATAAAATGATCGTCGAGCATGCAACGCAATGCCGATCGGAAGCTTGGGCACATGGCATCTTTTTAAAACAACAACTTGGAACCTCCAATATTTTGTCTGTAACATGGATGTCAGTTACTTTCTATACATGGTTATGCGCCAAGCATCTGAGCTGTCTAGTTTAACTTGATGTTATTAATCCTACGACGTCTGCGGTGTATGGGTACAATTAAAAAGACATGAAAATTTTTAGACTTACATTTATAATACTCTGTGATTGGCTATTTATCCTTTTGTAGACGAATCCAACGTCCTAAGTTGCAACAACAAAATAGAAATTTAACTCATTACATTCCACACGTGTGAATATTATAACTCTTATTTGCGGTTTGCTTTTACTAACCGGCCAGGGAGATGTTTGTCCAAGGAGTAAGGCAATTCCCTAATATCGTTTAAGCAAATATCATGCTGTGCTTTTGAAGAGCTTAGACGTTGATTTTATATTATTTTGGACGTGTTTGGTCTCAACTGGCTTTACTAGCCTACACAACACAAAACCACAACCATGCTTGTCTATAAAAACGTATTTACACAATGGAGTCACTCATGAACATTAGAATTGATTGCGTAATGGAACCGAACAGGCCGGTAGAGTTTTTCAAACAACGAATATTGGAAACAAATGTGCTGTAAAAAGATGTAGGCATATGCCGCAATCTGATTGGGCAAATGTCTTATATCACCAAGCAGAACTAATCCGGTGCGCTTGAAACACCCAGTAGAAACTGCGAAGTCAACTCATGTTGTTAATTTGTGTTGTACTTCTCCCTCTCATAAATTCGACACCGATGCGGCTGGTTGAGATCTAGATACTTTCACGGTCAGTGGTCCTCCGTGTCACGTCTCAGAAATTCGATCACAGGCATTCACTTGCAGGGGGCAGACAGAAGAAAATAGGTTTAGAATCATAACTCTTTTCTGTTTTAGCTCTTTACACCGCCTTACGCCAGACGATTTTACGCGTCAAGGAATCCGGCACTTTTCGTGCAGTGAACAGTTATGATTATCTCAATTATGACAACCTTAATTCAAAGGAAAAGCTCTGCGATACGTGGAGAAAATTGCCGGTTACATGACTGCTCCTCAGCTACTTTTAATTATCGACCAATTGAACAAGTAATAGAAGTAGGACAAAGTGATACGCCTGTGGTACTATCTCGGTATTCGTAAAAAAATCTATGGACAATGAATTAGTAGCGTCGCCAGGGAGGGGACTGGGCGACGTGTCCCCGCCAGTTCTCCTCAGTATCATTTTTGAGATTCTCACAAATCCGTAGGAAAAAAAGGAAGGGGGTACGCTATGATTTTAAATGTTCATGTCACATCACCTGAAGGGAAAACAGGCTTTAAAAACATGAACATAAATGATAAATATAACATAATAAATATTTAGAAGTTGATATTTTAAAAAATAAACTTGTTTTCCTTTCACTTCTTTATTTGGTTTCATCGCTCAACACTCCTGAGACTATTTTGTATAGCATTGCATGCTTAGTTTTGACAACTTTAATAAGCTATAGTCATCACGTCATTTTGTCCCCCACACCATTATAGGTCTGGCGACGCCACTGCAGTGAATCTTCTTGCACCCTAACATCTGTGATCACGGGTAGCCCCATATTGGTGGAGGTTGTTATTACCTTATAACTATGAGTGAAGAAATTCCTTTAATTTACACCCATGTAGAATGATGAATATGAAAGAAATGCTTGGGTGAGCGGCCCCCCATACAAAAGTTTCACATGCCAGTTCACCTGTGAAAATGCTATTTTAGTATGCAAAAATGTTCCAATTCCACACATGAAATGAAAATTTCACACGAGGAATTAACGATATAACGAGCTTGACGAACGTTCACTAGTCGCCTGATATTTACGAAGCTCCCACATGAACCAAATTTGTGTTCAGCATTAAGTATTTCAATCATTGTTATCATATCGTGACTTCCGCTTAGGCAGTACATATGACGAACCCACCATCTCAGTCGTGGTAGCTCAATGGTTAGAGCGTCACACCGTTCATCAGAAGATTGCGCGTTCGATACCCGTCTAGGTCTCGGAAGTTGTTTTTCTGAGATAACAAGCTTGACGAACGTTCACTAGTCGTCTGATATTTACCAAGCTCCCACATGAATTGAATTTGGGTTCAGCATTACGAAAAACTGTTTCTATTAACCATTTAATTGGCAGGTTGTAATTTTGCAACTTACATACTTTACTCTGTCTAATGTTAGACGATTTTACTCGTCAAGCGAAGACCTCACGCACAATTGCCTAGTAAAGGGTTAAAATCTGGATGGATGAATCATTGCAATTTTCTGATTTCCAGTAGATATGTGGCACCAACACTCAACCAGTGCATAATTGTAACCTTTAATGATTTTGTTTTTCAGAAACTTGCCATGGGCTTTCTTCGGAAGATTTTACCTACCATTGCATGGGCATTGGTAATGTGGACGGCCACCGTTACATGTTAGTAAGATTTCTTCTACGTGTTTTTATTTCCTTTTCGGGTGTGTTGAGGTGGCTCCATACAGTTTCCCAGAAAGTCGAGAATGTAAATTTGAGGCCTTAAAGCACGAGCATAGAGACTTTGGAAGAAGAATAAAACTAAATGTTACAAAAAAGAGCACATTCTAGGCATCCAAAAATATGACGAAATAAGGAGTCAAGGTCGTTGTTATGGCTACAGTGGCGTTTCAAAATGGCTTCCAATTACTATTCAATTTAATTTATTTCGAAAAAACTTTGGTGACCTCCATTTTTTATTTCATTAAAACGTTTCTTCCTCTGGGATGAGTAATTAATAGGAAAATTTTTATAATTTTCACTTTCAGATAAAAAAATATACAGAATATTTTTCGGTGCTTAGAATGTGTTTTTATGCAAATATTTTTAGGTCTCAAATTTGCATTCCCCACTTTTTAGGAAATTTTATTGAGCCACCGTAAGGTGACTGAGCATAGTTTTGTCAGTTTTTCATTTTGCTTCCAGGGACATATCTCTTGATCGGTTATAGCTCACAACTGGAAATTTCGCAGAGAAGAAATTTGATGAGTTTAAGATGAAAGTAAAATATTTGGATACTTTCTGTTTCCATTTCAACAATGGCAACTCAAAACAACCTACAACATTCAGTTTTGTTAGATTAGGAGGATTAGTACGCCTCCAAAAAACGCCTTCTACCTTATTTAAAGATTATACTGCGAAAGATATATACTGCGGTTTGAGTTGACCATTCCAGAAATCCCGAAAACCTGGTAACCATGAATAAGTAGTGATTGTCTGAAGGTTAACAACGACCAATCACGCTCGCACTGGTTACCCTGAAGCCAGTCGTTCCGGGGTTTCTGGAGTGGTCAGTTGCGGTCCAATATGTAATTAATATGCTTTCACGAATACTCACTTGTCTTACTTAATGGTTTGAAAATTGACTGAAGCAAATGATTAACGATAAAGTAAATGGTTTGAACCTGGGAGAATCGTGACATGTTTGTGGAAGTTGATCGTCCAGATTAGTGTAGTCTTGAGAAAGACTGTTGGTAGAAGTAACTGACGTTTTGACAGCCTTAGCGGCGGTTCCTTTTTGACTCTGAAGATGGCCGCCGCTAAGGCTGTCGAAACATCAGTCACTTCTACCAATAGTCTTTCTCAAGACTACACTAACCTGGACGATCACCTTCCACAAACATGTCGTGATTAACGACATTAAGCCCTTTTACGAAAACGATGCACCATGGGAAATCAGGATCCAATTTGAGAAGAAACACTTGATCCATGCAGTCACTTTCAAAGGAAACACTTGACCCATGATTTAACGGGTCAAGTGCTTCCTTTCATGTTAGTCCTGATTACCCATGATGCAGCGTTTTCGTAAAAGGGCCTATTACTTGCAAGCGGCATTCTAGATCTCTGATATCCTTTCCAAAACATAAATCTAACATCCAACGCGCCGACTACATTCTTTTAAATTTCTTTGAGAAATCAAGATAGCTCACGACAATGTTTCAAAACTGAATAGAATTCAAAAAATGTAATCGAGGCATGGATGCCAGATTTACTTATGAAAAAGATCTATTGACCACTCCAAAAACGTCGGGAAGACTGGATCCAGGCTTGACCTGGTATGCATTCTAGCAAATTTTGGGTGGACAATTCTTCAAAATGGCGTCTATATTGTCGTCGTATATTGAGTAAAGCTGGTTGTTTCCAGCATTTAAAATGCCTGAGAACATAACTTCCTTCGTACCGTATTGTTACAAAATAGGATACGGCTTTAGGCGCGAAACTAACCTCTCGACAAGTTCTGGTTTTCTGCCACTGGTTTTTGCCCCTCTACGTTAACAGCGTTCTTCAAAGCTGTAGAACAGTGCACTCTACTCGAAAAACCTGTGAATGAATCACTCCCTGAATATTTTCTGTTAAGAAAATGTTTTTTTTCAGCTTGAGCAGTATTTTTTAATGGGAGCATCTTTTGCGATGCCTGTTTATTGATATTTTAGAATGCGCACTTTTTTCTAAGCTACAGGTCTGGAATCTAAGCACGTGCAGGACCATTGGCAATTCCCCACGTCTGGCATTTTTGTTTCCTTCATTAGCGAACAAAGTCAGCATTCCAGTTATTGCAGGGTTCACGGAGCTTGAACACGAAAAATGATAAATGCAAAGTAGAAATAAATTATTGACTACTTATCTATCAAGGCAATCTAACATGTAAGATGTAGCGTTCGGAAAAAAAAAACTACACCTTTTTTTGTGATTCATAAAAAACCGATCACTATAATGGAGCAAAAATACTGGAAAAAAACATATGACATCTAGAGTGCAGACAGCGCACTCCAATAGAATGTCCAAAATTAGTCCAAACTGATAATGTACACAAAACTGGTCCAGCTAATGTCAATCCAAATCCAGTCCAAATCCGGTTCGACACTGCTAATTCAAACCCACCTATACACGGTCCATTGTACCATCCTATCAATGACCGACAATTCTCCCATCGTTTGATGGCTCAATTAGCCATTCCAAGTCAGAGGAACTATGGTCATACAAACTCAAAGTCTTTTCACAATAGAGGTAAAAGTAAAATCTGGGTTCGAATTCTTCATATTCCTCATTATTTGTGAGCCCCGATTTACAGAGAGCAAAATTTTTAGAGATCATTAAATGAATTGATGATTTTAGACACTAAAATTCTATCGGATGAAGCCTACCATCGTTCATTATTGTTTCATCTTACCATTTAATTTAATGATGTTTATCCAAACATTTGTTACAGCCCAAAAATGCCGTACA
>JBAHVQ010000463.1:236911-257198 GCA_036872915.1 Nanipora kamurai | reverse complement strand
GAAAACCGTAGCGTGGGTCGGGCGACGAAGCGAAGAGCGATGTGAGGAAAGGAAGACGAGAAGAGTTTTCTTAATTGGGTTCGAACTTGTAGAAAATGCGAGCCAGTATAAGGTAGTGAAAAATAAACGAGGCGCTTAGGAACAGTAGATGGCTTGATGGGAGACGATGATGGAGCAAAATTTTTTTATTTAAAGGCTAAAACAGCAAGAGAAGTCTGCGACCATTTCAATAGGGTTCGTGCAACTCGATGAACTCCTTGCATACTCTTTGAATCATATTGTGACTTTCAAGCGCGCTTAAAAAGCGTTTGAAATTCACAGTTTTTGTAAAACTCCTTGAAAAGTAAAATAAATTGTTTCGATTAACTGTAATGTTTCCTGTGTCACGGTAATTGTTTTTATTTTATTCTGGAATATTTCGACATAAAAAGGGAATGTTAATGCAATTCTAGAGCTGCACTAAGAAACACTGTAGTTGAGTCACAACACTCTTCATTTTCTTGTTTGAAAATTTTCTAAACACTTCTTGAAAATTGATATCTGATCATAATTAATACCTTAAAAAGAAGAGTTTCAAATCGAGCATTTTATTGGTTAAAAAAGAAAATGATATGACTGCAGTTAACAAAAAATAGGTACGCTTTGGTACATGTGTCTACTGTAATTATTAAAAGAAATGTACTTGAATTGTTTACAAGCATAACTTCTTATAGTGACTTAGAGTAGATTCTGCATATTCAAAGTGAATCATGGACTGTGATGCTGGCATCACCATAAAATGGGCGATATTGATCCACGTTGACCAACAATAACTTCTGAAACAAATGCTTATAGAATTTGAGAATGGTGGATTAAAAGCGGCCTTGGCAAGAAAATTAAAAAGTTAGAAAGGAGATAGACATTGATTCTGAACCAACAAGTTAACTTTCTACGGCTGTTGCAGGTGAAATAAATCTTCGCTTTGTTGCGTGACAACCAAAGTTTCGCGACTGTTTTAGTAATGCCCCAGTAATGTGTGGAAATTATTTTACTTATAGAACTTTGCCACGGAACTTGCGACGACGTACGCGATCTCAAAGTTTGCAGAGTTTAACAGCTAAAGATGATGACATAAAAATTTACACAATTTGATCAGGGTGCATCATTGTTTGTAAAATAGGTGGCGTCTTACACACACTGTGATTGGTTAACTACCATGTTTGCACGACTTTTGTGGCTATGCAAACACGATTAACTTATAGCGTCATCAAATATTCGCTATGGCAATTAACGTAGCAGATCATTACTGTGCATAAATGTGGAAATCATCATCCTGCTACAAGTACATCCAAAGCAATAGACCATTAATTGCTGATACCAAGTATAGGATGTGTGCAACTAATCTCCAGAGATAAGGGGCAAAGATGTTTTTGCCATGTTGGATGAAATAATTGCAAATAAGGACGATCCTCGCTGTAATAAACAACTACGCAACTCTCTTAGCCTCCTTTCAAAAACATCATCCGATTCACAAATCCGTCTAAGCCCAAGTGCTTGTCCGTACAGGATTCCAATCTTAACATGCTTTGGATGACAAGATCTATAATCTAAATACTGATGCGTATCGGTGTCTTTACAATACACATCAGTTGTTAACTTACTTTCATTAATCTCCACTTTAACGACTAAATATGAAATTTCTTTATCAGAAAATTCCCATGTATACTTAATATTTTGATGATAAAAATTTACGTCCTCCAAAAACTTAAGTAGGTTATCTCTTCGATGCAACCAAATCAAAAATATATCGGCCAAAACTCTCCACCAAAGCCATGACTTCAATGCCAATTCATTCAACATCTTTCTTTCAAGTCTAGACATGAATATATTGGCAAAAGCCGGTGCAAACCTAGTCCCAATACCCGTGCCTATTCCCTGTCGATAGATACTACCATTAAACTCAAAATAATTATTTTCCAAAATATCCCGATCCAAACCAACCAGATCTTTTTTTATCTAACTTAGACCCCAATTGTCCACCTTTTGACAAAAATTCTTCTATAATTTCTGCCATACTCTCTAAACCCTCCTCATGAGGTATATGCGGATATAACCCTACAACATCCATAGTACAGAGAACGGCTCCGTCTGGAATATCGCCTAAATCTATTAACTTACGTAGGAAATCTTTAGTATCCTTAATAATATGGGGTAAACTCGCCACCATAGGTTGTAAATAAAAATCAGCAAATTCCGAAATCCTCTCCGTAGTCACACCACAATTAGATATGACTGCTCTACCAAGCACCTTTTCTAACTGCTTATGAATCTTGGGCAAGAGATGAAACCGACCCAGTGAATAATGCTTTCCCGGTAAATATATTCGGTTAGGTTCTGAAATCTCCCCTTCATTGTTCAGAGCAACAAGCTTTCGACCATCGTTAGAAACTACCCCTTTCAATGGGTCCCCTTCAACTAATTCATAAACATTCCTATCCCCTAAATACCCTTGCGCCTCCATAAAATAGTATTCCATTCACCAAACCACAACCGCTGAACCCTTTTCCGCCTCCTTAATAACTATATCATTGTAACTCTAGTTGTTTAAGCGCAAATTGTTCCCCTTCTGTTAAATTACTATAACTCTGTATATTCTCACTGACCGAAAGTGTATGCTTCTCCAAATTCCTAAGAAATAAATCTAATGCCGGGTCAACTTTCGTTGGCACCCAATTCAGCAGGGACCTTAAGATCTACGACGTCAACTTCAACGACAACTTCGTTAAAATTTCATCATTTAAAGAAACCACGGTGAATTGACCACCGTGATTGATATTTGTGGCTCGTTTGATGACTTCTAAAGCGCTCCAGCTCCCCTAAAACGACTGTAGCCGCGGATTAAATCCAACCTTTAACAACAGTTTTAAGTTCCCTGCGCGATCTGACGTCGTCCTGGAGACGTTAAAATGGTCTTATTGACGTTGCGCACAGAACGACGACGGTGTGTAGAATACGCTGGAGATTTAAAATTATTCATTCTATTTGTTTGCGTGAAAAATTCTTTTGTTTAGAGGACGTCGTCGTCGCAGGTTGACGTCGTAGATCTGAAGATCCCTAATTTTTCTTTAAACTTATCTAAAGTGTCCCTAGAAATTTTATTAGATTGCCCCTTCCTTTCCCTTACAAAATAAACCAGATGTTTAATTCTTCGAGCAAAGTTCATTAAATCTTGACTCAACTTAAATTTGTCTATCCCCTTTGGTGTAGGACAGAATTTCAATCCCCGTGATAATAACCTAATCTGTTTTTCAGTCAAAGTCCGTTTTGGTAAGCGCGGGCCTTCGAAAGTTCCAGACGTGTTTTAAATTTTCCGTAGAGTTTATTTTGTTTTCAAACGGAAAAATTTCTGTGCTTGTTGTGGCGGTCCTTGAGTGTGTTCTCCGTAAGTCCGATGTAATTTGTGCAGTCGATGTCAGAATCATTAAACAATGGTTCTTATATCAACTGCACAAATTACATCGGATTTGCGGAAAGCCCGGTAAACCGGAATTTCTGTGAAGCAGTATGTTCGAGAGGGCAGGCTTTCTTAAATTTGTAGTTGCATTTTCTTTCATCGCGTTTTATTGAGGGTTGAGTTTGAACTTTCTGGTTGCGCGATGAATGCCATGTCGGGCATATGCATACATACGTATGTATGCGTGCACGACATATGTAGATAGATATATATATAGATCTACAACGATTGAAAAATATTGTGAACAAATCCTGCATATATAAACCCATACGTATGTAACAAGTTTTTGTCTAACTTTACCAGACAAAATTTTTGTTTCTCAACTTAGTGCAATTAAAATACACTGTTAATAATTGTAAAATGGTATAGACGATTTGATGCACCTTCTAACCCAAGGAATTTGACGAAAAGACTCCCTGCTTATAAATATGATTTTGTTCAGAATTTTTTTCAACATCTATATATATATAAAAATGGGATGCTGCGTAGACGGTATGAAACAGCACAAATAGTTGAAAGGTTTGTAGACTGCCGAATTTATGATAAAGTATTCTAACGTTTCGAGCAATGGCCAATTGTCAATATATATATATATATATAATATAATAATATATTAATATATATTAATAATATAATATAATATCATATATATTTTATATATATATATATATATATATATATATATATATACAGATAGACAGAGAGAGAGATAGACAGACGGACAGACAGATAGATAGATAAATAGATAGATAGATAGATAGATAGATAGATAGATAGATAGATAGATAGATAGATAGGTAGATAGGTAGATAGACAGATAGTTAGTTAGTTATTAAAATAACACAGTATCAAAACATCACGTCGTCTCAAATGGGCAATTTACATGCGAAACTAAGGAGGTAAACTTGAGTCTATTTTATTTGTTCCGATGCATATTTTTTTTTTCAGCCGGTAAACGTTAATTAGTTAGTTTTGAGTATATGATGTCATGAGGCATCCGATTTAGAGTTTTGAAAAAGACCTGCATATCAATGGCATAAGATGAGATATTGAGAAACAAAGAACGCCATTTTCCTTTTATTCAAAGGATAGAAATAGCTTAATATATATTTTACAGCTTTTCACGTTATTTTTAGCGCGAAAACAAAGACACAACATCGTTCATGTTGAAATCTGGGCGGGTGACGGCGAGAAAACTATTGGAGCAAGATATCAAAGAGGAAAGTAAGTTTTGAGAATTCTGATTTACTATTTTTTTATTGGAATCATTAAAGTTCTGCCGAGACTAAAAGTCTAAGTATTTGAAAAGATATTTCAAGTCTCATTGAAATATTATTCGACCTGAAACATTTCTAATTTGAGCCACAAATTGTTCAGTACATTGTGAGTACATTTTCTTTAATTCAACGATCCGGAGATCAAATTTTCTCAACACAATTCTTTGATTGTTAAATTGACTCCCTACAGGATTCCGAAAAGTGGCTAATGCAAATTTGAGAACTAAAAGTATGCGGATAAACACCATTTGGAAGAAGAATAGAACTAATAGTAATACATAGAAAGACATTTTAGACATCCAAACATGTGACGAAATAAGGAATCCAGGTCGTTTTGGCACCTGTGGCGTCCAAAATGGCTGCTATTTACCGTTCGTGACTTTGTAGTTTTATTTTAACTCTGAAAATGTTAAGGGTTTAGCGATGAAACGGCATTTTTTGAAAATTTTCATAATCTATGTCTTTGTCGTGTTTATGGAAGTTGATCGTCCAAAAGAAAGCTCCTTTTCCTTGACGCTGAAGATGACCGCCGCTCAGGCTGTCGAACTGTCTGTCACTTCCAGCAACAGTCTTTCTCAAGACTTCACTAACTTGGATGATCAACTTCCACAAACACGTCACAACTCTCCCAGATTCAAACCATTTAATCTATGTCCTTGATATGCCTTTATTTAAATTTATTGTCTGGGCCATCATATTTTTAACTCCAGCACTACTAAAAAATGGATTCTTCACTTTGCAATTGTCCTATAAATTACCCATTCCCAGAAGAAAGTTTTAATGAAATAAATGGGAGTTACCAAACTTATTTCCGAAATAAATTAGATTTAACGGTAAATGGTAGTCATTTTGGAACGCCACTGTTGCCATAGAAATGACCTGGAGTTTTTTAATTTAACATTTCTTTAGATGCTTAGAACGTGTATCTACATATTGCATTTAGTTTTATTCTTCTCCCAGTTCATTTATGTACATGTTTTTAGCTCTCAAATTTGTATTCTCTACATTTCGGGAAACTTTATGAGGCCACCTTAAGAAGTTGTTATGATCTGAACTTTTTTACAGTACTTGACACCAAAGAAGTGTCTTCATTGTTGATTAAAAACCAAAAAAGAATTGACCATACCCTTACTTCTATGAGCTTTGGTGCTACTCTGTTCAACTTACTGGATTTAATTGAGCGGGTCCGGCAAATCGCAAACGCCAAAGTTAAACGCCGCTTAAAAGAGTAATGGACGAAAGCTAAAAGTGCTTTAACGTAAACCTAAAATGTGAATTCGCTTTCCTGCTATTAAAAAGTCAAACTGTCGGTAGCGAGCTGTAGGAAACTAAACATAATTACATAAACTCTGACGACTGCCCGGCACGTGAACCAGAAGCTTCCCAGAATTTCCAATTGTCGAGGGTCCACTGAAGTGCTATTTTTTAAACGCTTGTATGCATGCTCAGCTTGTGAAGTCTAAAAGTTGACAAGTTCTTAAACTCGGCTTTTAACACTCATTCTTGGAAGTTTAATTGCTGGAATTGTTGTTGCCAAATATGGAGATGTGTAAACAGCATGCTGGGCTTCGTACAAACATATTAGGCTAGCTAGTATAACTACCAGTAAAGTCGTTCTCCGACGAAAAATCCGCTCGCCATTTTTTTCTGCATATCTTAAAGATATCGTCTTGATATTTAATTAATATGTGAACTTTCAACAAGAAATTGTTTGAAGTAAATAGTATATTGTAATTGTGAACCGTTCGAATGTTTAATGCCACCGTCAAAGTGGCAAAATTTAGTACGTCAAAAAATTTAATAAGGAGCTCACCACTTATTCTTTTCAACTTATGCCAGTTTAATAAGGGCTTTTAAAAATAGAGCCCAAATTTTCACATAACCTGAGATACCTTCATTTAACTGCTTAAAAAATTCTACATGTAGCCTTGATATATTCGAAATGGTAGTTCTTTCTTTCACTTAGTTCTTAGTTATTTAGCACTTCGTTCTTTCACTTTTCTGTCCCAAAATATTTGTACAGATTATTATATATTAACCCGTTAACTGCCAAGTTTCTCTAATTTCAAGCCAAAAGTCAGGATATTTCTACGACTTCGTGGTATATAAAAATTTGAAGAACATATTCTGAGCGATAAGAACCATCAAATCAATATTATATAGACATTGATGTTATTCCTGTTGGGTAATAAATTTACTTCCCCCTCTTCGTTTTGCTCAATGTGGAATCGGACATCAAAGATCCTCTGAAAATAAAATGGAGTCCGTAAGATTGATCAGAGGACTGGGAATACTAAGAGGATCAATTTTGGTACTACGAAAATTGTCCAAAGACTTTATTGGTTGAATGTAGCTGGCTTTCGTTTGCGCAATTTACCTGCCTCCATAACTAAAATCTCCTCTGCAGATCCTTAAAAAAATGTAATATTAATTTTTTTAGTTTAGTTTATGTTTTTAGATTGCAGGTTCACGATTCGTATCAGTATGTTTCAAAGAGTTACCACAGCATGCTATACCATTTCAAATCCATTGATACTTGGCTTAACGGAATATGTAAAAGGTAAATGTAAAGGAAGTTACGTTCTTAAACTTTTGTCGAACACGTCATCTAACAGAATGAATTTTTAGTCTTCACAGGAATTATGTAAAAATATAGGATACTGCGAAGGCAGTATACAAAAACAGCGAATTTATGTGGAAAATTCTGATGTTTAGAGGAAAGGTTCTTCAGAGAGTGAAACGCGTTCTAGAACACGTCCGCTCAGAATTTTTCAACACATATTGGGTAGTCTACCAACCTTTTAACTTTCCGCGCCGTTTACAGGAAGTGAGCCACCAGTGAGGGTCGCGGGTTCGAACCCCTGCCGGGCCAGGTCGGGTTTTCTCTGCTTGTCCGGTATGATTCGTCACTCGGAGTGACAACTAACATCATCACAAATTTACACTTGCGCTTGTACCAAAAATTAAACACCCGTCCTTTAGGTCCAAGTTCCCACCGCCATTTTTCGTTTTCCTAAGCTTCCAGTCAAGTTTTATTTAACAAATAAAACGTCATTTCTTCATTTTCGGTTCAGTTGCCGACGCGCAGATTGCTTCACAACTGATCGGTAACAACAAAACAATGGCTTACGAGATGAAAATCAAGTGAGTGACTGATATTCCTTCCCCGTAGGAAGCGGTTACTAAACAGAAAGCAGAAAAAATAAAACTGTTTGTTTTAAACGATAAATAACACACACACAAAAGGAAACCACAAAAAACCATGGGGAAAAGACAGTCATAGAGCTGGGTCCATGACAGGAAGCAACGTCATTGCCTCTTGATATCACGTGGAAAGCACTGGTTCAATCTCATTTCCGCGTTTGTTCTTTAATAGATTATCAGTAACGATGAATGATAATACGTGTAAATTCCATTCGTTGTATAAAACCAAATCAAAACACTCAAATGTTTCCAATTTCCACAATAGAAATAGTTAAAGTGTTTGTACTCCTTAAATACAACAAGTTTATAGCTAGTTTCGATGCGCTGCTGAATGATTTCGTGTTATTTCAGTTTATTACTTAAGTCTATATTTACATTTACTGTATTCTCAGTTTTTGCCTGGAACATTCATGGAAATTATCTACCTTTGTTCCTGGAAAGCGATCTATATTTGCGATACAAGAACCGGGCTTTGGCGAGGCTGCCGAAGATTGTGGTGAAGACGAAAATATACTGGAAATCGGACTCCAGTCTGATGTGGAGAAAACCCAAATGTTAAATTTTCCTGAACAAGAAGATTATGTTACAGATCAGTCAAATTTGAGACTTGATAGCAGAAACACAAATCAACCTTCGAATTTCTGGGAATTGAGTTGCCAAATACAAGAATTGGTTGGGGAATGTAGCGAAGATGGGACTGAAGTTGCAAAGAAACCAAACCAAGTAGAAAGAACAGAGAGTTGTGAAACTTTTTTGAGGAATAGCTGCTTTTGTAATCGTTGTACATATGAAGTAAGTCGTCTGGTATTTGAAAATGAGAGCTTGCAGAATATACATGAAGATCTTAAGACCAATTGCGACCCTTTTGTTGATGACCATCATCAAATTTGCAACTGCAAGAGCGATCTTGGGCGGTATTTTTACACGTTTACGACTTCTGGCTTATTGGGTAATGAACCAATTTCAAGCTGTGATGTTTCGTCTGATGTCCTTGCTCATCCAAACAGCGGGGAGACTGATAGGGAAACTGGAACTAGGCAAAGATCAGTACCGACAAGGATCACTAGAAGAGGGAAAGGTAACGTACAGTTGATTACTTCGAATGTAGTAGCCTAATTGACGAGGTGGAGAAACTTCATTGCGCCCACTTGATTGTTTCTATGTTGTGATAGGTCAAATCTAAATTCTCATGAAAGTCAGATGAATGAAACTGGTCGATGTAATGTTTGTTCTTCAAATGTTTTTCTGGATTTTACTCATGACACAAATATATGATTATTAAAGACAAAATTTAGAAGAGATAGTTGAGATACCTTATTGCGGGATTAAGTTGGATCTTCAGATAAAGTGGTCCATTTGTGTCGAGAACAAACTACATCTTTTTTTTGGATCAAGGAACTTGAAAAACTCCGCTCGCACTCGAAGCTCTCTCATGTTCATGAATGATTGTGCCTCATAGATACACCCCCTGGTCGTGACTCCAATTCCAAGTCTATCTCGCCATCTTTTTTATTTTTTTAAATATTTAACGGATGACGTAGAGGTGAGTGTAAAGGATTATTTATAATCAAATTTCGAATTCTTCAAATAATCAATACTGAGATTTCGAGATTATTTACTCAATCTGATGGATTATTCATCTACTCTGGAACTGTTTATATGTAATCCATGGCTTGTTTATAAACAATATGTGAATTCGTTTCGCATAACATAAAAATATATGTAAATAACGGACTATTTACATAAATAATAGTAGAATCTACATCTGCTTTATTACTCGTTCTCGCAATTGAGTATCCTTTAAACGACTGCTTCACGTGAGTTCTGCCTTTTATTCTCAAGGTTCATCTAGAAGCAAATATCCCGACGATGATGACGGTCAGTCAAATGATAGACGACCCCAAAGACCTCTGTCAAGACCGAACCTCTCTAATACCAGATTCCAACAGAACTCTCTCACATTTTTCATCGGAGGACACAATGGAGTAAAAATGTAAGTCAACACTTAAAAGCCGAAATCAACTGGTCTTCGTTAATTTATCCTGACATGAAGCAGAAGTCTTATGTTTCGCACATTCGACTAAGAACATACGAGTACCATCCAAAACCTTTCGGTATGAATCTTCAATCAAAAAGCTCATGGCGACTCCCCAATTATTCGATTTTTGATTAACTGACGTACTGTGTAAGTCAAAGTCTAAGCTCTTGAGAAAAGTTCTTAGGATTATTAAACAGCTCTTTAATTTTATCAATAGGATTGAAGCAACTTTGACATCCCTTGGCTGGAGGAGAATATACGATAATAATGACCGTACATTTTATCTTAAGTGGGTTGAATGCAAGAAAAACTTGGATTTTTCAAGCTTCAGAGAAGGTAACGTATAATGTTGAGCCGTCACGGATGGAACAATTTAAAAAGACGTGGGGATACTTTTTATTTATTTTATCATCCTCCGTCTGACACTTTCCCTTTAGTTTTCTTTTTCAACATCGCTTTTCGTTCGTTTGCTGTTTCTTCAACTGTTCGTTAATGTTAACCTACTGACTTTTATACAACTGTTTTGTTGTTTGATTTAAACCCTATCCACACCAGGCTTTTCTAGGGACGGAGAGAACTGCCCGCTACCTCTAAATCTAAACTTCAAGCGAAATTTGGTGGACGAAAACGAAAATCATAGAAAAACAATTTGGTGTAGTTTTATTTGCGTTGTTATGGCGTCATTAATTTGAAGATTTCAATCTCTTCTCCTTGACGAGGAAAAGCAGTTTTTGTGTTATCAACTTCCACATGACTTAAAATATGACGTCACAAACCGTTACAAAATGCGACAAATGTTTCAAAACCATCGAAAGAGTGACTTGAAGACCAAGAACGTGACGTCAATGCAATTTGAGAAAAAATAACATGAAAAAAAATTTTGACAAAACATTTCTTTCAAAAAGCCGTTACCATAGAAACAAGAGCCAGCCTAGTGACAAAATTTTACCACAAATTTGTTGCTAAATAAAGTTTGGGAAAGTCACCAAATTTGGTGGCACTTGGTTAAATATCAAAAAAGTTCTCCTTGGTTGAAATCAGCGTAGGCGCTTTCTGCCACCCCCGTACTGAATAGAGTTGAGTAACTTGTTCTTACATAACGCATACATCATCCTATAATCTAAAGCTGGTCTTCAGAAATTTACAGTTTCGTTACCGAAGTAAAAAACATCTGTTCGTGTGTGTATGAAAACAACTTGCTAACTTATTTGCCAACTTTTCTTGTTTGAAGTTGATCGTGCAGGTTTAAGTTGTCTTGAGGGAGACACGTTATGCTGATTGATGTTACGACGGCCTCAGTGGCGGCCATTCCGACTCTGAATGTGGTCCTGTTAGGTCGTCAAAACGTCAGTCAACAGAACCAGTATCTCTCAAGACTACTTCCAATACGCACTGCATGGACAACCTGCGTTTCTGACCTTTTTATGTCGTGTGAAAGCGCCTTTAGAAATCAGCCTCTTGTTTTTTTTCCAATCCCACCATCAAACTTTGCACATGCTGGAACGCTCTTTCGGATACTACATTATTTGAATTGCAATGGACACTGGGCTTATTGGGTGTCAGTTTCCAGCCTTTCCCTCAGTCAACTATTAATTATGAAAGGGTTCACAACAAAAAATTGTGATCAAACTTCTTATCCCACTCAGGTAGATAAGGTTCTGTTTATATGCACGAGTTTTCAAGCGATGCGAGATCTGCCCGAGGTTTATTCAAGGAAATCTATGGCGACTTTCTGAAGAAGTGACTACTAAGGTGGGCTATAGCGAAACCACAACTTGAGTACCAGGAAGGAAGATGGACGTTAAAAGTTTTGTCTTGGAGTCGAATCATTTAGGTTTTTTTTTAAACTTCTTGAGACTTCAGGTCTCCTGGTACTTCCACTATATTTATCCAAAACAATCCCAAAAAGATTGTCGTGTACACTTTGTGATCGGTGAATTGATACTGAGAAAATGTGCTTACAGTGACTATATCGAATGAACGTGAACGCTTCTATAATTCAATTTATCTTGAGTCTGAAACCGAAAATCAAGAAGCTCTCCATGTTGGCCATGCAAGGCTTTACTTTTTTTTTTTACAGAGTTCGTTGAATCTCAAATGCATGATATGGCCACTATATTTTTTTAGGAGATTTGAGGTAGACGAAAAGTGCAAAAGTTGAAAACTGATGCAACTGGTAAATAGGACGTTGGTCGTGAAGAATTTTGCAATCACAAAAAGAGGTGGCGGAAATTTTTAAGCCGTCCTGATTCATTCAAGCTTATTCACTCAATGTGTAGAAGATTCCGAATTTTAACACGACACTAAATAATGAACATGGGAGTCATTTCTGTTAAGCTGTCGTTATGCTCTCCCTTTACAAAAAAAAAAAAACAATTTTAAAAATGGATGCGCAAATGTTTTTTTTGTTTTGGGACACCATGTTTTCAATTTTGGTGCTTTTAAATTAACCTTTCAACGTCCTGAAACGTTTCAAAACAAAACCAATCATTTTAACCTAACATCGCGTTGCTTTGGCAACAACGAACCGTGATAAAAAGGGACGCGCAAATGGATGCAACTACATGGTAGATACGATCTTGGCCGCTTTAGGATTCAAGGCAGTCACTGGATTTATTTTTTAACAGAAATTAGGGCTTATTTACTCAGTAATTTGTCAGGGCTCCATCAAGTTGATATACCAAAGTTGTTCAATAACATGGCGGCGCCATGTCGATGTCGCATAATTCGATTACGAAACGCTGTTTTGGTCCAACATAGCGGCCGAGCAGCTGTATAAATTTGCCTGTTTTACGCACAGGATATGAAATGCCGTTTTGAAACTGATGTGAAAAAAGTTTGTTGGGAATTTGCAAAACGGTCGATATTATTTTCTTATTTTACGATACTGAAGGTGAACAGCTCGTGAATCACATCCCAAATGGAAACCTTCTCACTACGAAAATTGGTTTGCTCACGAGCTTGCAGGAGTTCGAGAGACTGAGCTGCAAAGTTCAATCTACTGTCAACAGGTAAGTGAACAATAATAAATGTCTGAATGAATGACCGTCAAACGAAGACGGAATTGTTAATATGTTTTTTCATAATTACTATTACACCACGTAAACCAACTTGAGCTCGCAGACAATATTTGACAATAATTTTTTAATGACGATATTTTTAGATTCTCAACTAATCCAATGCAAAGTGCTTCAAGTGATTTTGTAGAATAATCTCCGAGATATCAATTTTTCCGACTAGTCAAAATGTTTTGTCAACAAAATTCCGTCAAATATTGCAACATTTGCATATCAAAAAATATCTAGAATATTAAGAGCAAAATGAGGAAATAAGCCATGAAATAACTACAGGCGTTTGCTTAATATCAATTTACAAGTTCTTTCAAATGAAACAATCTTAATTTTCGATTGTTGCCGCTTTTAAAACTAAAGCAATTAAATTTTAGTTAAGACTGTCACGAACAGAAAATTTTGGAGTTAGGAAGTCGAAATCTGGCATTCAGAAAAATAAGCGTGGATGGTGTTTCGTATAATGGGATGATTGTGCGAAGTGCTGGTGGCTTACCTAACGAACAGTCTTTGCGAAGCCCGGATCCTTGCTTTGAACCAACGAACGTAGCTTTTATTTAAGGAAACAAGTTCATCCACAGGAATGTAAAATTAATTGGCATATAGAATTTAAGTTTGGTTAGTCGAAGCTTAGACAGTATCGTTCTCATGCTTGGACATATTTCTTGGATAAAATATCTAAGTTTCGCAAATACGATGTTTTGGAAAGCAAGCTAGATAATAATCCTTGACGAAGAATATGAAAATGTAGGACATTTGAACTAGTATGAGACGTGAACAGTTACGAAAAGATCGTGAAGGAAATTAGAACGCTACGAAAAATCCAATTTAATGTTGTGGTGTTTGTTTACTACAAATCCTTGAGACATTTTGAACCCTGAATTTCGTGCAAGTGCCGAATGATCGATTTTTGGCCTTGGGCAACTCCGTTTTACGCCTATGCCTCAATTCCTAAATAGCAAGGCCCACTGTTCGGTTATTTTACTTAGATCATACGTAGCAAGTGGTTACTTTGAATTGACTAGTTATTGACCGTAAAGCCTGTATGGGTCAAATATCGGTTCGTTGTTTTTAAAGATGGATGGAAAAGTGTGTAGAGCGTTTTGACATCCTCATAAGAATGAAGGACCAATATCTTATCGGTTCAGACCGAAAAAGTGAGTTTTTTTGAGTTGTGTCTGTCCGTAGTGGAATATAATTGGAAACTATTGAGGCATGATAAAAATCCTGCCATTTTACTGATGTAATTAATTTCACTCTGGACAATAAAGAAAAGCAAAATATATAACATAGTCTTTTTTTTAGTGCTTGCCATATATTTCTTCGGTTCTACTATCCATTTTGCTGAAAACTCTTTTTACCCTAAATAAATTAAGTTTTTAAATTTTCTATGTAAGCGGGTGAACACTACCAAAATCCAATCGGCCACGAACCAATCAAATGGCATTTATTGCTATATTATATATCGCCATATTGTACAATAGCATATATTGCCATGTTGGAAACTCTCAGCGCCACAGCCATATAATAATCACCCTTTTCAATAGCTTAATGTAAGCTTAACGGAGATATCTATTCAATTCATTTTATTTGGGGCATTTTCATATTTTTTTTTACGTGATTACCCAGTAAGTCAATTCAGATGAAAGACTTCTTCCCTGAAACATACAAACTACAAAGCCAAAGAGAAAGAGACTACTTTATCCACCATATATACCAAGGTACTGAAGCTGGCTTTAGTTCATTTATCGCTGACCTTCCCTTTATTTTTGTTTCACAGTCAATTTTACATCTCATCGTTTCTTCTTTCATCTTTCTCTCTTTTTGCTCACTCGTTTCACTAACTCTTCCTTCCCTTCCTTTTTTCTTTCTCCACTTCTCTATTCCGTTACAGTGATGGTTTCCATTGAATTATGCTGAATTTTCTTTATCGTGCTTTACTTTTCTCTCCATTTTCTTTTGCTTTTGCCTGTTTATTTTATCAACTTCCATAATCCTTATTCTATTCTATATTCTGTCTTAGTCTTTCTAATATCTTTCTCGGCTTTTCATTCTTTCTACTTGTATTTCCTTTCTTTCCTTTATTTCAATTATTACTTACTTTCCTGGTCTTGCAATACCACATTCTTCCTCATTTCTCTCAAAAGGTGAACTGTGGATTTGCAAGCCAAACGGCATGAACCAAGGCAAGGGCATATTTCTTATTCGTAACAGAAGTGAACTGGAAGAACGCTTAGGATCCAAAGACCAAAGCCATGCCCGTCAAAAATGCCTTCCTCCACCTGGGAGAGTGGTGCAAAGGTTGGATCTTATTATTCATTATTAGACTTTGATTTGATTTGGCTTGCGTTTCTAATTTTATAAGAGTGTTTTAGCTCTATTTTCACAGTAAGTCAATCTAGTGATCGGAAAAATCAAGGAATAGCTTCAGTAACATGCACAATATCTTATGAGCGAATATGCTTTGGGAACAATGTATGTCCCCTTCACTACGATATCCATTTTTATTTCGCTATAGATATATTCCAAATCCGTTGCTGTTGAATGGTTTCAAAGCTGATATCCGCACATACATGCTGATTGCGGGCACATGTCCGTATATGGTGTTCTATCATCCTGGTTACGTCCGGTTATCGTTGGTACCATATAGTTTGAACAAAGAAGAGATTCACGCGCATCTCACAAACCAAGTGAGTATTTAAAGTTAAGAAAGAAAAACTGATTCCCAGCTGCTAAGTAAAGCTACTTCCGAGTAAGAGATAAGCTCATCGAATGTAATGCATACGAGGGAATATGCTCGTCAGCTACTTCCTACGACAAGAAGGTCTCATTTATAGGGAAGTTCACTTTCAATTACAGTATAACTACAAGTTTCTTGGATATGAGTAACACTCAGTATCGTTGTTCATGGGAGTTCTACAATATAAAACATAATATTTTATTTCAGAAGCATCCTCAAGATAATATGAAATGATAATTTCACGATTATCCTACACTGCTGAAATCAACTGAAGAAGTTGACTCGAGCGATATTTGAACTCGCATCTTAGAGGTACTGGTCCTCCGCTCTACCTGTTGAGCTATCGAATTCACAGGGATAGCGTTAAGTTGTCAAGAGGATATCTCATGCTCTTAAGTTGGAGAACAACTAACCTCCAATTTTTGTAGATTCCATAGATCAACAGGTACAGCGGCGGACCGAATCCATGACCGACTAAGTCAATATTTTTAGCGTACTTCAGCAATGTAGGATAATAGTAAAGTTTTAATTGCATAAAGTATTAAAACCTGTACGAATTGAAATTTAATTAATCAGATAAACGTATTGTTGAACTACTGTATAGTTCTATTCCGGACGTTTAGCAGTTACTACTGCACCATCTGTAACACCATGATTGAAACCATATCGTTCGTCAATTGTTAAAAGGGTGAATTTTGAAGGATTTTTTGTCCACCTGTCCTGAACGGTAATCAGAAATCATTTTGAAACGTCCCTGATGCCATCAAAACTTACGCATTACTTTTCCAACTGTCATTAGAAATATTCATTCACAATTTAAAAAAAAAAAGCTTTAGACTTTAGCCAAATGTTATCATTATATCTTTATTCCAGCAATTGTATTTAGCTACAATTAGTTCGCTTTTACCGAATGGACTTGTAACGATGCTATAGGTGTTCTGTTGGAGTGTTATTTGTTAAAGGAATACTTAACTAAATTTTGAACTATAGGAATGTGAAAATGCGAAATCGCAAATATATGTCAGTGTAAGTTTAAGTGTAAGTATTAAAATAAAATCAGTTAAACCTCATTCAATGTTGTAAACTTCTGCAGTACGTTCAGAAGAAGCATCCTGCATATGAAGAAGTCAAAGAAGAGACCGTGTGGAGCTTGGAAAAACTTCAAGAGTATATCAACAGGAATTACAAGGGTAAAACTATACCTGAGGACTGGGTCTTCACTGGTTTTACGGTAAGACATCCATCATCATACTTATACAGATTACATTAACCAGTGGGATAGATAGTACAACTCACGTTGTATGGTGGCCATGGCGGCTTGGTTCGCATTCTTTTGGGACTATTTCAGACGACGACTACTCGAGGTGAATGGTTTTTTAGTTTTTTGAGACCCCTTCCCGGTTTCACGAACATGCAGAATAGTGGTATATATGGTTGTAATGCTTACGGGTAGTAGCCTGGGTATGGTGGAGACGTTGACAAACTATTGAAGACGCAACACTCACCGACAAACAAGTGCTTTTCAACATTCAGGGAAACACAATTTTACAAGATAAGAAACAGAACTGCACGACCGGCCTAACTTGCAGCTAGTAAGTACTTCAATTAATAGCTGTCAATCTCATAACGATTTCGGAACATCACTACTTTTGGTGATCGGTTTTCGGGGTAATCTTTTTGCGTGTATTCTACAACATGAATTACCTTGGTTGGCCGATAAGAATTCACTCTTTGTGTTTAATAGGGGTCATTTCCGCTAAAATTCTGCTTCAAATTCTGTTTTTGCAAAACCTAATTCTGTTGTTTGTTATACGCATGCTCAAGCTAGTCTACTCAGAAAAACTTTCTGAGTCCCTGACGGGAATCGAACCCCTAACCTTCTGATCGCCGGTGAGATGCTCTAACCTTCGCTCACCATTTGAGTCGATGTAGCTCAATGGTTAGAGCATCTCACCGGCGATCAGAAGGTTACGGCTCGATTCCCGGCAGGGACTCAGAATGTTTTTCTGAGTAGACTAGCTTGAGCATACGTATAACAAACATCATATAACAACTAAGCTACCAGATTTTCATAACATCACTAAATTCTGTTGTTCAAGATGGGAATGTAGTGCCTTAAATTCGGTTCTGTTGGAATCAAGCTCGGTTACCCGTTCATCAGAACAAAATTTAGAGCCGCAGAACAGAATTTAGAGCACAAGAACATTATTTAAAACAACAGAACAGAATTAAGAATAACAATTTGGGTTGTGGCGGGAACTTAAAGTGTTTTGCAAGCGGAACCTGGAAACTAGATAGTTTGAGATACTAGGACATTGAGGGAATCGACCCCAGGTTCTTCGCGCGGTGAAGGATGCACTAACTACGAATGATAGATAAAGCATGAGCAGCCGAGCTGTACCTGATTTACAAGGAGAGCTGCAAGCGAGCTGTTTATCGTACTTATCAGACAAATGGATCTCAATAGCCATGTTTTCAAACTGTTTTTCAAGTTGGAGTGATTTTAGCTTAGTAACTTGAAGAAAAGGTTTATGTAAATCAGGACAATGCTGCATCCAATTTACAGCTATTGATTAAACATTCACTTCTTTTGAATTTTCCTCATGAATTATTCATGAGTTTGATAAGTCAGTGTAAAAGTACAACCGCCACTCGTCAAACAGGCACTGTCTTGACAGGACTGCATGCAAGGAAGTGTGATTACCCTCGAATTGATTCCCTCAATGTCCTAATATCTCTGAAGGATAGTAATTTCCCAATCAATTCTAAACCTTATATATTCCAAACCATCCATGTTTTGGTTTCCCCTTTCCAACCGACTCTAGATATAGCAACATAATTTTGAACACTCTCTCTTACGGGAGCCATGTTGGAATGATTAGGAGTAGTCAGCTGATCAGTTGTACGTTGCAAAATCTGTTATATCTCCAAGTTTATTAGACGGAGTCATTTAAAACTGTGTACATGATACTGAACGTTGCAAGTCGAGTAAATTTGGGTAATCGTGGAGGTATAACTGCTTTTGCAATGCACGGAAATACTGTATCTTGTTTGTGACTCACGCCACCATCTCATTTATATATCAAACAAATAGAAATTTTTGAAAAACGAAGAAACATGTCGAAAAGTTGTAAAAGGTCTTTCTATACTATTTCAAGACTTCTTTCAAATTAGACGAAGTTATTTTATATGGCCATATTCTTTTAAGTTTTAATTTTTAATGAAATACAGGTAACTTATTCGTGGAAAGGTCATTTATTACTAAAGATAAGTGAGGAAGTCATGACTTTGACTGTTTATAACCATCGATTCGGACTCCTGAACAGGCTGTGATTGAAAAAAGTTCAAACTCAGAGTCTCATTTGAAAGAGGGGATAAGTTGTCTTTCCTAAACACGGAGCGAGTGCATAAGTAGAGGCTGAGTAGCTCAGTCATTTGATATTCAAAACATATCAAGAATTTCATTGGTTGATGCTTCATATCGAATTTATGTGCATTTTTTGTTATGAATAGCAGTTAAACTAGAATATATTAAATCCATGAGGTTGAATTATATACGGCTTGTATGATATAAAAGTAGAGTGCTGCGTCGGCAGTATTGAACGGCTTGCATTCCACGGCTTATATGGGTAATTTACTTCTTTTCACTTTGTGAGTACTGCGAATACTAAGTTCTTTAACCTCTAAACTGACTTTTGGCTAATAACTGAAAAATATAAAGCTTTGGTTTTATCGTCATATTTCGAGTCATGTTTACTGTTAACGAGCGCGCTATGTTCGGTAACACAAGAAGACATTTTAAAGGTGGTGTTCTCTCTTTTATGTAACACAAGAATGCATTTTAAAAGTGGTGTTCTTTCTTTTATGTAATACAAGAATGCATTTTAAAGGTGGTGTTCTTTCTTTTATGTAACACAAGAATGCATTTTAAAGGTGGTGTTCTTTCTTTTATGTAACACCAGAATGCATTTTAAAAGTGGTGTTCTTTCTTTTATGTCACACAAGAATGCATTTTAAAGGTGGTGTTCTTTCTTTTATGTAATACAAGAATGCACTTTAAAGGTGGTGTTCCTTCTTTTATGTAACACAAGAATGCATTTTAAAGTTGGTGTTCTTTCTTTTATGTAACACCAGAATGCATTTTAAAAGTGGTGTTCTCTCTTTTATGTAACACAAGAATGTATTTTAAAGGTGGTGTTCTTTCTTTTATGTAACGCAAGAATGCATTTTAAAAGTGGTTTTCTCTCTTTTATGTAACACAAGAAGGCATTTTAAAGGTGGTGTTCTTTCTTTTATATAACACAAGAATGCATTTTAAAGGTGGTGTTCGTTCTTTTATGTAACACCAGAATGCATTTTAAAGGTGGTGTTCTTTCTTTTATGTAACACCAGAATGCATTTTAAAGGTGGTGTTCTTTCTTTTATGTAATACAAGAATGCATTTTAAAGGTGGTGTTCCTTCTTTTA
>JBAHVQ010000463.1:212053-222112 GCA_036872915.1 Nanipora kamurai | reverse complement strand
AGAACTAGGCTTTTTCGAGAGAAGGATTGTACCCTCAAGAAAGCCATAGAGTCTCTTCGTATAAGTGAGGCAACTAGTGAGCACCTGAAGAAAATAGAGCGGGAAGACAATCCAGATGTTGTCAGCTATGTTGAGAAGGAAAGCAAAAGAAAACGAAAAGCTTAAAATCAGCAATTCAACGAAAAAAGGACACTATGGATTATTTCAAGAAGGATGTTAACTGCAAGTTCTGCGGTTGATCCCATGAAAGAGATAAATTAAGGTAAGGCAAACCATTTTCAGTCGGTTTGCCTGCAGAAGCAAGGAGTCCACCTGTTAAACGAAGAGTTATCAGATGAGGAATATGCATTCCACGTGGAAACGGTTGGCCCTATTAGCCATCAAAAAAGGAAACGTTACTTTGTGTATTTAGGTTTTAAGGACGGGGAGGGGGAGAGTCGTATCCAGTGCCAGCTAGATACTGGTGCAACATGCAACGTGATGTCGTTTGACACTCTTTAAGCAGAATGGAAATCCAGCGATGCAGACAACCAAGACAAAGCTTCGGCTTTATGATGGAAATGTTGTACCCGTGGATGGAGAATGTGATCTTAGTAGCAACTATAATAAAGTGAATCATAAGCTAAACTTTAAGATTGTCAACGGCTTTCAGAAACCATTGCTGTCTGGTTTTTATAGTACATTTTTTAGTTGAATAGTTAGGTATGTACTTTTTTCTTATATGAAAGGGAAGATGTTACGCATGGACTCTCTGTGGCAGCGTCTGTAATATATAGGGGCCAGCGGCTTGTCGGAAGAGGACTTAGCGATCGTACAGGAGTTAAATGAAAAACCATTATTTCTTTCAAAGTCTTGACGTAACAGCGGGGGGTTATGTCATGGTGCCACGAAAAAAGGTTTACTTATTGATCTTTTTATTTCGATATAAGTTCTCAGTCATTTGGAACTAAATCATCTCGTATGACTTCGGTAAGAGTGGACTTAATATATAAAGCCACTCCTGCTCCTTCACGATTTCAATCTTTTAGAAATACATCGTGGCCTTTAAATTTAATAACATTATCTTTAATAGTTTGACTTAGTATTGTTTGATTGACACTAAAGACATGAAACAGACAATCGTTCAGGTAAGCTGTCAATTGATCAATATGTTTTGGTAAACTAACGATGTTCATGTGCCTTATACTAAATTCCCGAAGTTTTGTTTTACACCATGTATTGCTCAATTATAGGACACCCAACTGAATTTCCCTTTTTAGTAGTATTCTTGTTTAAATTAAATGGCTCTAGGAACACTTTGATTTCGTGAATAGTTATTCAAAAGTTTCATACAATTTATATTGTCAAAAATGGATTTTTTCCCGTAGGAAATGTATTAAACAATTTTTTGTAGACAGGCACACGAAATAATTAGCACAAATTTGTTACATGTTAGCAAACACCTGAACTGTGGGCGCCCGACCTCAGGCATCATAATTTTTCACATGCTTAATCAAGTTATGGATAAACGTGAGAAGTTGGAAGGGTATCAAGAAAGCTTAAAACTTCTTAAAGGTAAAAGTTGAGACCAACAGTGGCTTTTTAAACGGTCTTAACTTCCCAAGTACATCATAGATTGCTAGATTGAGTCAAAGAATTAATAAAAAGATAAAATTAAATTTTTTCTACTATTTTTCTCACAAAAACCCTCTGTACAGCGAACACCTCCTCACAACGGACAACGGACACTTTTTCTGGGTCGAAACGTTATAAAACTCTAATAAAAAACATCTCTACACGGCGGACACCTCCACGCAAGACTGTTTTCCGTGTTCCACTTTTCAATGTAAAGCTCGAGTGCCAAACACGCGTGTACTGTTCACGTGGTGTGCAAAACATATAAGAGTTTGGACTTTGAACTAATATATTTTTCAAGGAAAAACTTGAGATCCTCTCGATGATGTTTAGAAGAACGAAAGACAATCTTAAGCACAAAATAAGTAGACCAGGATAATCTTGGACTTACAAATTTGTTAAGAAATGTATCTGTATACCTGTAATGCAAATTGTGTTAAACAACAAAATATCCCAAACTTTTAAACCAAAAAACCTGCTCGTTATTCCTTGGAAAAATACAACAGTTCAAAGTATGCCATGTATGAATATTACAGCCCAGCTCAAAATTCTAAATTGAATAGCCATGAACGAATCATACATGAGAAATAGCAGACATGTTAATTTTATAAAAGCTTTACTGACGTTTCTTTGCCAACGCGCAACGTGGGCTTGTTTACACTCTTCTCGACAGGTATTTTAAGATATGCTCATCCTACCATATTTTTCATTCGGATGTTATCAAACTCAAAAGTCTTTTTACCAACAATGGTTATCCTGTTCCCTTCTTTGACCAATGTCTTGGCAAATTTCTTGATAAGGTTTTTTCAGTCGCCGCTAAAAACATCGACGTTTCCAAACGCATTGTATATTTTCCCCTCCCATTCACGCGTAATCACTCCCTTCAAATCCGTACGCAATTATCCAAACTTCTGTCCTCTTGCTTTTCTCAAGTTGAATTGTGCGTTATTTTTAAGTCTGGCAAACACCTTTCTAGTTTTTCGGTTCAAAGACACAATCCCTAAGCTGATGAGATCGCATGTTGTCTATCAATACTAGTGTCGATGCTGTGGAGCATCGTATATAAGGCAAACTCACCTCCTTTTGCACACGCGCATTTCTGGACACTTAGGTGTCTCGCCTTTAATCGGGAATAAAAGATCTAAAACTTGTACTCAGTTATCTAGTATTCTCTCTCATACTAGATCATCTCGTCACGCCATCTCAGCGGATGACTTTTCGATAATCTCTTCTTGTAATTCACCCTTTGAGTTACTTATTAGGAAGCCTACTATTGCCAAATTTGAACCTGCCCTTCAGCAGGCAGCCTTCATCATAATATCAGATCTGTTCCGCTTGCTTTATTTTAATTTATCTTCTCACCTTACTCTCTCGTTCTACCTTCTTCCCTCTCATTGACAAATTATCTTTTAACACCTTGCAAATATCAGTTTAATATCCTTATCGAATTTATGTAACTTCACGTTGAAAAACCTCTATAAAATTAACAAGTCTGCTATTTCTCTTGCATGATTCGTTCATGCCTATTCATATTAGAATTTTGAGCTGTGCTCTAATATTCATATTTAGGTTACGATTTCCGCCTGGTAAATCTCTGGTGTATGCCATGCCATGTATAGACATAATAAAGCATTTCAACAGTTCTGTTTTAGGTTGTTTTTCAGCTAAAAATAGGGAACTCTCTGTACAGCGGACACCTCCACCCAGCGGACACTTACATTAATCAGGTAGTGTCCGCTAATTAGAGGTTCCATTGTATACCATCTCCAAATTATCTTTTCCACGCCTAAAGATATCGTTTTGCAAACAACTGACGGATTATTATGCATATAATTCAACATGGTTCAAAACTAAATCGGTACGTCACCTGCTTGTACAGTGGTGACCATTCTTTTTCATTGTCCAAGTCCCCTTGATTATTCTTGAATAGTGGTCTAGAATCGTAACAATATAGTGCCAGTGAATTATTATAAAATCTCTATTTCAAACACCAAAGTTATGTAATATCTATTTTAGTATGCTAAAGTTACGTAAAAGACCTTACATTGCTTATTTTCAAGTTAAAATATATTACTGCAGGCAATATAACGGTTAATCGCATTCAATACGCTGCTCAACCTCGCTCAATTCAATATGCTGAACACTTCTGATCATTCGTATCGAGGAATGATGAATGAAGTAGAATGCTGTTGAACACAATTTAGATTTTTTTGTTGCAGACGTTGTGCTTGCTCAGTTATAACCGGTTTTCTCGTGTTCTGTGACGTGTGTCTCCAAATTGCACATGTAGTGCGACTCCGGTTTCGTGGCCAGCAAAAGGTACATGCAAGTTGTTGGAAAAGTTTTGGTACATGCAAGTTAGAAAAGTTTTTAAGCAACTTGCATGTACCTTTTGCTGGCCACGATACCAGAGTAGCACTACATCTACAATATGACTAAATTGCACATAGTTTCCCTAGAGTAGTTTTCATCACATAAACAATTCCCTTGGTACACAACATGAGATTGATGTTCATTCTTGTCTTTTAAATGGAATAAATTTCGGATTTTCTTCGTTCTCCATACAATGTGGAAGAATGAACTCGGGTAGAGTTCATCAGTAATAACATCATTGTTCTCTACCCGAGTTCATTCTTCTACTTAGGCTAATTAAAATCAGATAGGATTTAAATGTCCCGATATGGAGGAAACTGGTATATGTTTCGAAATATCAAGAGCCCAAGTAAGATCATTTCGCGACCAGCTCCCAACTTGACCTGTAGCTCAGTTGGTAGAGCGTCGAACTAGTAAACCTAAGGTCCCGGGTTCGAATCCCTGTCGGGCCAAGTAGAGTTTTCTCTACTTGTCCGGTATGGTTCGTCACTCGGAGTGGCATCTAACATTACTGTTCTCTACCCGAGTCCATTCTTCTACTTAAGCTAAGACCAACCATCTTTCTATGATAGAGACGTGGACGATTGCTTCTCCAAGAAGATTATAGACAAGCCAGATGATTTCCCAGACAGTCTGAATAATTACCATTCTAATATCACTTTCACAACCGAAGAAAATCATGATCATTTCCTGGACACCGCGTTTGTTTACGAAGTTCAAAACTTCAAATGTCGCCTCTACAAGAAACCAGGGAAACTCCCGATTCATTGGAAACCTGAAATCCCTATAAAATGGAAGTGAAATACCATCGTAGGTGCTACACCAAGCCCATCGTATATCGACAACAAAAAGAAAATTTTCTTTCATGCCGGATATCAGTATCATTTCATAATAAACACGTCCGATCACTTTAAGAACAACCTAAAACAAGAGGAGTCCCACATCCCATCTTATGTTTTTGATGAAAGAAAGGAAATTGTCGTCCGTCTTGCGTATTACTCTTTAAACGAAAAGCAAAGTCGAAAATTCATAGCCACGTTCAGCTCCTTGACCAACTACAAGTACTTCTTCGACATTGTATGGAGAATGAAGAAAATCCGAAATGTATTCCATTTAAAAGACAAGAATGAACATCAATCTCACGTTGTGTACCAAGGGAATTGTTCATGTGATGAAAACTACATTAGGGAAACTACGTGCTACACATTTGTATGGCAAATGTACATTGCACTTAATTAACAATTGTGTGTTTCTATTACACATTTTGCCCTTTATTTAAGCGAAAGCGTTGTTCATTAGAACGATTGTCATCTTCAATAGTGCCTTTCAAACTTCAACAACACCAATCAAATTATACTTAAACACTGAACAGAAAGTCTGCTCATGTGGGAGCTTGGTAAATATCAGAACGACTAGAGGACGTTCGTCAAGCTCATTTACTCAGAAAAACGATTTCTGAGCCCTAGACGGGAATCGAACCCGTAACGTTCTGATGACCGGCGAGACGGTCATTGAGCCATTACGACTCATATGGCAAGCTAGGCTGCAGGTTCGTCATACATGACTTCCACTCAAGGCAGTACATATGACAAACCTGCAGCCTAGCTTGCCATCCGAGTCGTAGTGCCTCAATGGTTAGAGGTCTCACCGGTCATCAGAACGTTGCGGGTTCGATTCCCAATCAAATTATAATTGCGTTAAAACTAAATTCATTTACAACAAGTCATTAAATATTCCGTTAAACTGAAGTTCAATAACGTCAAGGTAAAAAACATTAACATTTATGGTATTTCATTAGCGTCAATCAAAACTCAATGAGGAGAATGGGGAAATCAACAAAATAAAATAAAAAGTCAATTAGCGATAATATGTGGGTATATGTTGTACATACAATTACACAAGATGGAACTTAAAACGTTGTTTTCGCATGTGTGCGGCTAGACTGAACGTTACAATGGCTGAGCCAACAAGGAGAGAGAGAACATCGCAGGAAGAGAAGGTAAGGTTCGTAAGGGCTCTTAACCCTCCCTTCGCGAATGTACAATATTTGGATATTATCCTTGTGGCAACTGAGCGATTGAACCCAAAAGTATCCGCCATTCTAACATACAGTTCTATTCTGGCTCTCATAAAAACAGTATTAACCTTTCCGCGTTATCCCGCGAATTCTCTGTATCCTTCTTTGTTCAGTCATCGTAACGCTTACTCTAGCTGCACACATCTGCAAGCGACGTTTCAAGTGCTATATCTTGTGTAACAATTTCCTGTAGACATGGCCACGATTGGTAATTGTTATTACCAGTCTTCTTCATACAACATTTATCACTTATTTACTGGGCTCGAGGGAGGGCCCAGTAAATAAGTGTTTTATTATATACCAATAGTCAAAGGAACAAAGTAAAGAACAAGTGAACGAAAAAATATGAAATATTTTATTGTTAAAACGTTAATTAAATTAAACACTGCAGTTACTTAAAGCGACGTCGTCCAAAGGTCGTGCCTTCACGAGATGGCGCACGTGATTTTGTTCGTTATTCCCCAGTCGATAACGTATTGTTTCCTTTTCGCGCTGTTGCGAGGGAGACAGCCTAATTTTCTCTCACGTGATACGCTCTCGACCAATGAAACATTAGAAAAAGGGGACTTTGACTATTGGTATATAATAATGATATTTATTATGATTGTTGGTTGATTATGAGGGTTGATTTGTTTAAAGATCTTATTAAGGCCATAAATAACAATTAGAGTAACTCTAAAAATTAGAATTCGCTTCATTTGGATCTAAGGAAAGAATAAACTTGATTAAAATCCTCTTCTACGGTCGAAGAAAAAATTTTCGTAACTGAGCCCGGTTAGTCGGGCTAGCCCAGCTAATATAAATAGCCCCTAAATGTCTGCTTATAAACACCAGGACATCACAAAACCCAAAAGAAGACAACTGAGGCTTTGTCCAGGCAGGGAAAAAAGACATAAAAGATCAGCCAACTTCAATCACATGCATGTTAATCACTTTGAGAAAATAAAATCGTACCTGGTTGCTAAAGCAAAAGGCATCCGATACCGCGCCAAAATGTGACATGCCATTTCAGCACTGCGATAAGCTTTCACTGATCCTTTTCTTAAAGCATCGCCAGATTTCATGTACGGTTCAGTGCAACTGGTAATCCCACCTTGTAGCACCTTTTCTATTCTCATAACCAGATAAACATCGGGATGAGGAAATGTCACTGAAAATATCGCCTTTCTTGGAAAATGAAAGCGGTATTCGTGTATTTTGTCATTCAAGCCATTTGTCATGTGTTCAGATGAAGACAACATTTCAGATACAACAGTTTCGTTCAAATCACAATGAAAGTCTTCCGAGATTTTTTTGTTTTCCTTCGCATCAAACAATGCCAAGGTAACAAAGAATGGTTCAATGTTCACTGAAAGATTACCTACACTTCGCGTAAGACGAAATTTAAGGTCATCACATTGCACTAGAAATCTTCGGCCAAACTTCTCCTGGGGAAGTTTTACTTCTTTCCCATCACCGTTTCCATTTATACCATATCCAAATGAGCTCAAGGAAAAAATTGTATTTCTACCATCCTGCCGTCGTTTCGCATTTAACTGATCAGTCTCCCTGGCAAATTCCATTAACTCGGGATGCTTGCTTTGCTTTAAACTTTCCCTGAAGTTTGTACTTTTTAAAATCTTATTTTTACCGCTGAACCAACCCCCAGAAGATGATGACGTAGACTTTCCGGTTGTCATGTCTACACCAGTCACTTTACATAAAGCACTAAGCCACGACTCCATTTCTGACTGGGTATCGGCCACAAGACTGTACATTTTGTCTTGAATACGAATCTCGAATCCATGCATTTTTCCTCGAACACCCTTCATTAATTGAGAGAATATCATCAAGTTAATATTTTGAACAGCAAATGAGATTCAACTAACTTTTAAAAAATAAACTAATTTGCTGAAAGCGAATGAAGAAAGAATACATGTACATGACGGCTTGATAGCTCGTTTTTTTAAGGTAGCATTTTTAAAGGATTTTCGATGGCTCCACATCTATACTGTCGAACATCACTAAAACCATAATCCTGGTAAAAGAATTATTAAATATTGAAAATCAGATTTCCAATGGTCTTTCATGTGTTTCGCGTTCAATGTATTTAGTAAGCCATGCTTCATCAGTCACTTCCCTACAACCGAAAGTCTGCTCGCTATAGACATGAAGGAATTTTGCGACAGCAATAATCTATTACGTACAAAAATAGACATCCTGATGTCGTTTAGTGAATTCAAATTACAAATATACCCGAAGATATATCACGAACAATGGTAAGCCTTTTCCGGGGATGCGGCCTCAATCTTGGCTTTATAGACCAGGCGGAGAATAGGAGAATGGTCCGCCAGAGCGAAAATTTATGGAACCGGGCACTTTTGGTCAAGTTTGGGGTGCTGATTTCAAAAGTCGATGTTATATGGGCAGGCTGAGCGGCCTTCATTCGCGTTTTCATGTTTAAAGTCTCGTTCTCAATAAAATGGAAAATCTGTTGATATAGGCGAAAATCTGGAAAACACACATAAAAATATACATAATGTTCACACTATTTTATCGTTCTTTCGCTATATTTTCTTGAGTGGCTAGCGTTGTATCTTAACTCAAGGTTCTAGTCTTCTTACAAACCATACAGTAATCTGAAAATGTTCTTTTGTTCGTCGTGATTCTATTTCCAAAGATGTTTTCCTTGCGATTTTTCGGATTTTGTCGCTTGTATAATTATCACTTATTTACTGGGTCCGAGTGAAACAGTGTGTTTTGTGGCCCTCAGCTTCGCCTCGGGCAACAACGGCGGTCGAGGGCCCAGTAAATAAGTGTTTCATTATATACCAATTGTCAAAGAAACAAAGTAAAGAACAAGTGAACAAAAAAACATGAAAGGTCGTGCAAAGGTCGTGTCTTCACGTGATGGCGCACGTGATTTTGTTCGTTATTCCCCGGTCGATAACGTATTGTTTCCTTCGCGCGCTGTTGCGAGGGAGACAGCCTAATTTGGTCTCTCTCTCACGTGATACGCTCTCGACGAATGAAACACTAGAAAAGGGGGACTTTGACTATTGGTACATAATAATGCCTTTTATCTTTACTCTTTTTTCTTTTCATCGGAGCTTTCTCATAAATTAACATCTGATAGCATTCTCTGTAATGGTAGAAGTTTGGGCTGTCTTTGGTAGTTTTGAAAATCTTACTGCCTTGCTCACTATCATGGTTTTGTCTACCAATATAAGCGCGAATATTCTTGCATTCAAAAAGCGTTGAGAGAGAATATTTTGACTATTTAGTGGTATACCAGAAGTCTTTACTGAATCGCAACTAAAAAAAACAAGTTGATTGAGCCGTTTTAAAATCGGCCATTACTTGAAATTGCGAATATTCCGCCCATGCTACGACAGCAGCGTTCCTGGTTATTCCGTTTCCCGAAAACATATTGACTTCCAAAAAAGCATAACAGTGCGAGGGTCGTTAGTTACATTTAAGGAAATGCAAAGTCGTATTCTTTAACAAAAACGATACCGAGAAAACTGTTGTATTAATGGCCATGTATAATCCATGTCCCCTGTACATAGTCTTTGGGATAGTTTTCTTGATTTCAGTGGAAACAAGATTTTAATCATGAAAACGAGGCTGAAGGTCTTCCTTCCTCAATATTTCTTAACTAAACTTTAAGTGTCCATGTACTACAGAATTGTTTTGAATATTGTGTATCATATTTTTATGAGTGTTTTCCAGATTTTCACCTATATCAACAGAAATTTTCCATATTATTAAAAATGAGACTTTAAACATTAGCAACTCAAAGTTGACCAAAAGTGCCAGGAGCCATAAATTCCCCCCTCCGGGGACAATTCTCCTATTCTCCACCTGGTCTATTATCGCTTTCATAATAAGTCGGTGATTATATGAGACCGGTCTGAAATCAGACCTGATATTGAAATTTGGTGGAGATTTTCGAGTGTGGGAATGACATATTTAGTGACCCAACCGGGACCAGTTGCGAAAAATTGCAACTCTAG
>JBAHVQ010000463.1:188320-212043 GCA_036872915.1 Nanipora kamurai | reverse complement strand
TAGGGTTCCCGCGTTGCAATTTTTCGCAACTGGTCCCGGTTGGGTCACTAAATATATCATTCTAACACTCGAAAATTTTCTTCACCAAATACCTATATCATTTCATGTTAGTGAGTATTAATGCCAAATACTCCTCGAATATACCCTTCACTTCACCGGCACTCTCACCAATCTACCGTAAAATCCCGGTTATAAGCCCTGGGCTTATACTTATTCGTAAGCACTTTTTGGTGGGCATGTAACCGGGGGGTTTATAACCGGCAAGAAAAAAGTGTTTGGATTCAGAGAAAATGACTTTTATGAAAAATTTCTTCACTTTAATCTCTATTTTACCAACCAAAAAATTAATAACAGTAACCATAATTATGAAAAATGTCTTGTCCAATGATAGTAAATAATTAATAACAGTAACGACAATAACGTATGTACCAACAAATCGGAAGATAAATATCTACATCATAAATATCTGTATCTCCGATTTTTCACGTTGTCGATCTCACTGTTTCAATGGCTTTAATTTCGCCGTAATTCCCAGGTACCTAACTTGAAGTTCTACTCTATAATCTCTGTTGTTTCATACTCTCCATCGTTCTCGGTGTTTTCTGCCAATTCCGCTTCGTCGTCACTCCCCAGGTGAAACTCAACATTTCCTCTTGGATGGCTTCATCAGGCGTGGCATAGTCGGATACTCCTTCGATATTGACTGCATCGTTTGCCAATCCATCCAGAGGAAGGGATATACCATATTTGCGAAAACTTCTTATCACGATTTCATTGCTGACTTCACTCCAAGCAACCCCGATCCACTCGATCAGAACCCGTCTATCTGAGGCCGTCTACTTGTTCTCAGTGTAAAGCTACAAGTTATCGCTCCTGTGCTTTTCATGTTGCCGCTTGACAGCTTCTTCAAATAGCTTATTTATACTGACATCCAAGGACTGTACTCGACTTGTGCAGCCAGGCGGGATATCGGTTAACTACGTCTTATACTTCAGCAGGGTGGCCTTGATAGCATCGGTTTGCTGCGCCATGTGGACATCTGCCACCAAGATTTTTCCCGTCGATGAAGCGTTTGGATGATTTGTAAAACGGTTGGCCCATTCACCTGTGACCCACTCTTTCATTATCGCCTCATCGTACCAAGCTTTTTTTTGAAACTTGACACAAATCCTGGAATCCCATGAATCCCTTTCGGCCTCTTCCCTTGCCCCGGGAATATAATCGTTGGCCTGACACGTGGCTCACCGTCGGCAAAAACTGTCAGCTACACCAAACATTGGCGCTTGTTCAGCCCTGATGCAGCACCGGCGCACCAGACTTCTTTACTCCCATCGTCAAGGAAAAACGGTAACGTCGTTTGGTCCATGTTAGCAATATCTCCTAGATGAAAGGATGCGCGCTTTCCAGCGCGATGCAATTTGGAACGGAATTTAGAGATAGCACACGAAGACTGATATTCTTCCTTGAGCAAAATCTCATGAACCACTGGTCTGAATGTTTGAAATCCTTGACATCAGGGTATCTTCCATTTTAGGATATTTGTAATTACAACCACGTCCGTGTGCTTTTGAATTGGCTTTCTGGGCGGCGATTTGTTCCTCCTCTCCTGTCCACAGGCGCATTTGTTTTCGATCGACTTCATACTTCTTCGCCGTTCTAGCAACGTTTTTTCGTCCTTCAAAGAAGTCTTTGACCACTTTTAGTTTAAACTCGCGATCAAAGGCACGGCGGCTATTCTTACTCTTGCTAGAATTCATCGTCTGTGGTGCAAGTCGTGAAAGGTACGGACGAATGATTCAAATTTCAAAGACTTTAGTAGTGTGTACACGTAAACGTGGCGTTTGTTCAGTACAACGAGTAGTTTGTAACAGGCATTTCAGTTTTATCAGTGAAATAAAAAATCTTAATCTATGGTCTCTTCCGGCACTTGAGCGTTTGGTAGGTGTATTAAGTACATGTGACAATAGAAGATAAACACCGTTTTACCAGCTCATTGTTGCAAAAACGGTATTGGTATCATTTGGGTACATTTTATAAACGTATACATTGCCAGAAATTTGAGTCAAAATGGCGGATGCAAGCACAAATGACGTCATTAATGGCAATGGAAACTTGTATAAAATCGTATAGGGATTCAAAAAGTTTCTAACATACAACAAGTACGTGCTGGATTCCCCCTTTGCTCCAGCTCGAGACATATTCAGTAGAGATTAAGCTATGCTTTTAACATAAAAGTAACTTAAAAGCCATTGGCAGTTACTTCCCAAAATACATTCATTTTAGGCTTGTTTGAATCTCCAGTAGCCATAGCTTTTCCCAAAATGTAGTATATATCAGGCAAATTCTTGTTGATTTGAGAAAAAACCCTTGACGGAGTCAAATAGCTCCAACTCACAATTAATACGAACGAGTTCGATGTATTAAAATCATTCATAAAACAGGTCATTTCTTCTCGTGAACATACTTCGAAAAGTACTTGAAAATTACTAATTTGTCCACTGTTGAATTACTGATCTCAGGCCATCTTTGTGGACGCACTGGAGGGAAAACATTGTCCAAAAACCTTTCTGAGCTCTTCGAACGGCTGCCATATTTGTTTTATGAATATAAATTAGTTCCAGATCTCCTGAATAAGCGCGGCAAATAGTATTTTCAGCGGGAAAATAAAAAGAAAGACATTTCAAAAGAGTACCTCGCCGCCATGTTGTTTACTTCGAATATTAATGAGATAAGCAATTCCACTGCCCGAAGAATGCGGGAGCAAAATGTCCCCAATTGCTGGTGATGAGCACGTTCATCCGGTTATTGAATCGTACCGCCGGTGGAATTATAAACGAAACTATGACTTCACGATTATTGGGGAAAATATCATCCAGAGTGGAGGGCCATCATGTATTCCAGTATGACTACAATGTTGGAGAGCATTTTGTGTGCAGTCCTGAGCCAGTAAATCCGCATAGCAGAGGTAGCAATGCCGTTATCGTGAAGAAAGGAAAAAGTGGTGCAGTCTTGGGCCACGTACCTGATGTCTTGGCACGAGTGCTTTGTCCCATGTTTAAAGATGGAACCATTGAAAGTATGACGGGCGAAATAACCGAGGAAGTTAGACGACCCCCAGAAGGAACATGTGTTCGAGGAGGTGGCATCGAAATTCCCTCCTCCCATTTCATATATGGAAATCGCGCAAACAAAGCTACTGTCAGAAATCAGATGAGATGTGGAACATTCATTCAGGGGCATCCAAAAGTAAAATCTATGTGCAAAAACGATTTTTCAAAAGTTTCAAAATAAAGGGAAATTGTAATGTTTGACATGTGTAATTATTTACGTAACATACGGTCATAAAAGGCATAAACGTAAGATGAGCTTATAACTGGGGGGCTTATAACTCAGCACTTCGTAACACTACGCTAGATTCACAGGGTCGCGCGTTCGATTCCCAGCCGGAGGAAATATTGAATTCCACTTGTCTCGGGTTCGTTTTACTGACGCTACCCACTTCCTTCTCCGTTACTTCGCAATTGGTGAACCATTATTAATATCAAATGACGAATACGATGAAGAGATATGTTACGAGCCGAACTTGCTTTTTTTGAGCTACCATAAAACGCACCGATCCAGTATTACTTGAAGTGTCCATGACATGAAAATTAATTTTATCTTATCTAAAAAGAGTTCTTAAAATGACAAAGGAACATCATATACCCTTTTTGTGACACTGAGATTTGTTTGATATGTAAATAACAATTTGCGTACGTCATACTGCGCAATGAGTTGAAACGGTGAGTGTGGGTATATATTTGCCTCATAACACTAAACACAAAGTTCCTAGTGATTTAACAGAATAGTTTCTGAGATATGCGTGATTTTCTGCATAACTCGTTATCCACTGTGACTTATGCGAGGTGTTATTTACATATCAAATAAATATTAATATCTCAAGAACGAAACTTAGTTCCCTGCAAGGTGTCTTCGACTTCTGCGGGATTAACATCTCTGAAGTCACATCAGGTAGGAACCAGACCTTATAGGATTTGCGGAGATTTCTCGGGGGTATTCGAAATCGGGCTTTTGGGTAATGTTTCAAGAGAAATTTCTCAGAAACGAATAGACTTAATCAAAAATTGCATGTAAAAGAACTTATCAGCTATTTCTGCGTCCTCTTCATGAAAAACTAAATAATGTGTAAAGTTTATCCGCACTTTAAATTGTTTTAATTTTTGTTCAAAAACTGGTCTCCTCTGTGAGATAATTAGTTTTTTGCATTATGCACATTAGTAACATCACGACGTCAGTTTCAGTAAACAACAGGGCATCAACCGATTTAGAGGATTTTAAAGGCGTGACATTGTAAGTCCTGGAAGGAGAAACAATTATATTATGTTTCTGAAACAAAATTATAATTTTACACACAAGCTCAGAACATTCAGTGGTTAGCACCAGTAGAAAACGTTTTTCCTAATTTCATAAATCTCCAAGGCAAGTTCGGAAATGAATGTGTCCCCTTTCTTGTAAAAGTAAAGATTCTTTCGGTAAAAATTTAAGGGAGTAAAAACCGTTTGTAACTTGTTTGTAAAACAGTTTGTATTTACCGTAATAATACAACTTGAACTGCGTTCTTTACTTTAATTGTTTTTACTCATGCGTAAAGTTTCAAGAAATCTTTGAAGAATGATTTCTCTCGCAATGCTGTTTGCTGGAATTGTTGCAGTCATAAACTAATTTTTCTTGTTACAAAAATTCAGATTGTCAGGAAAATCTTCGATGTATGTGAGAAAATTTCAAGCAGGAATAATGGAGCGAAAGCTCCCTATTACATCCAAATCGACGTCAGTTGTAAACGTAAAATAGCGATGTCTTTCCGCCCGAGTCGAACCTTCGACCGCGGAAATCTGGTCCACAGCTCTACTGACTGACCGATACTGGACCTGAGGATAGTAAGTACTTGGCGAAGAATTCTATATATAATGCTCCGATGCTGTGGTGGGATTTTTCTTTCGAAGAACTCTGGGCGCGTTCTTTTGGGACTAGGCCGGAATAAGAAAACATCGAATGAAAGTCTGTTCCATTTTTTAGGGACCTATTCCGGTTCAGGAATAGACTAAATGATATTCTGGGTATCCTCTTCAGGGTAGCATGCCCTGAAGGTTCCAAAATGGCGGAATAGACATAAACAAATTCAAGTGTAATCAACATGAACTGTCACGTCCTCAGTCAAAGGTTCCAAATATAGCGTAATCCCCAAGCCCACCGCGTGAAGCACTGTGCTCGGGCCAAAGGCCGAGTGGATTGAGGGTACGGTACTAATCTCGACGTGCATACGTCCATTTACCCGAGAGATAACAGGGAGAACAAAATCTTGCTTTAAGTTTGTATGTATACATATAATTATACATAAACGGTTGCCGGATCATCGCGACAGTGTTAGAACTTGGAGTCATGTTAACTAAACTCAACAATGTTAGAAACATAAACCCGGGTTCAAGAACTGCTGCAAAGTAACCTGTTAATACTCGTGAACCAAATTTTAAATTTATAAAATCAAGTGGAGCAATTGACGGAAAACGTGAACAAACTTGCATAGTATAGCCGTCAAGATTGCTTGGAAATACTAGGCATTCCCATCAAACAAAATGAGAATACTGATGACCTTGTTTGTTGCGTTCGAAATTTAATGATTCGGACGTCAAAGCAGAAGATATTTAAAAAAAGTCACCGCCTAAATAAAAGTACAACAACAAGACCAGAAACAAAACTACTGCAGACCTTGGCCTTGGAAGAGACAAATAGGGAGATATGCAGGGTAAAAAGCTTAAAAAGAAGGAACGAGGATCTCTTTAACTGACGTTTGGACTTAAAATAGTAAGAAATTCCAAAATTGTTATTACGAAATTATTTTTCAGTCTATATTAGCGGTTTAAATGCTAATTTTATCAGGCTAATACAAATGCTAACAAAATTAATCAAATTTTCTCTGACTGGATTGACAAACTAAATTCAAAGTCGCTGAAGAAATATTTCATAGTAATGCCATTCCTGACAATTCGTAAGTCTCCCAACCCATTTGCTAGCAGGAAAAGTTCTTCGGTATCTAATTAAATCTAATTAAATTCTTCAGTGAGAAATTATTTGTTGGAGTCCACAACTGATTATAAATCCTTAGCGACTTTTAGGGTTATTTATAGACAACAACTTGAATAACGCATCACTCAGCTACTTTAACTAATCTTTCTGTAATTCAATGTTCCGTAAGTTTTTAAGAAAAATTTTACTCATCCTTAATGAAGGCAAATTTCTTCAAGACATTCAATCTATAAATTGAAAAGAAGAATCTCCCAATAATAACATCTGTGAAATGTTTGGGGACTTTTGGTATACTTTGTAAAGATTACTGATAAACATATTCTTCTCAATCAGCTGAGTACAGTAGAAGGATATTAATAACTGTATAGGTCTAAGTATAGGATAACTCCAGGCATCTGATTTACTAAAAGAACTATTTTACCTCAAACAAAACAAATATGATAAATATGGAAAAAGGAATTAAACAAATTAAAAGTCTTAAACAAAAGTGGCCGTGGTTTGCCTTCAAAAATTCTTACGGATAAAGCAGCATTGGCTCATAGCAAATCTATTCCCAATGCAATTAATGATTTCTTTGCTAACATAAGAAATCATGTAGCTACATCAAATCAGTACCCTCAGTATAGGTTCTTCAACAGATTTCCTGCCACCAGGACAATTCAGCAGTTTATTTGAATTTCTACATTCTAATACCTTGAAGGAAATTCTCGTAGAAATAAATTGCTTAAATTATTCAAAGGCTATGAACAGCTAAACTTATTTTCCCTGATTGTTTTCAACTCAGCTGGAGTATTCCCACTTGTAGAGGTGTATTCACAAAATCACCAATGTGTCTTGACACCTTTCTTTCAATATTTAGCAAACTACTGTCCTTAAAAAACGAGGATCCCCGAAGAGTCTCAAAAAAAGCACCTTTAGGTGATGTGACCTTCCTCATTAAATAAAGTTTTTTATGCATTCATTCAAAAGCTAATTTTGAAAGAATTATTATTTTTATCAATAAGCATAATATATCACATAACAAACAATAAACCTTCCCAGCAGTCGTTCCAAAGCCCACGAAACAATGGATCCAAGTTAAGGCATCAACTTAAATCCATTGTTTCTTGGGCATTGGACCAAATTTGGAAAAGGTAAATTTAGAGTCTCAACCAAGCATTCTACTTTACATGCAGTTTAATGTTACTGACAAAATACGAAGTATTAAAATTTAGGATGAACAATACATGTATTCATGACACTTTTTATATCAATCCAAAGCTTCTGATGCAGCCACTTGAAACACCCTTTAGCAGAAGCTTGAGCACTATAGATTAAGGAGTGAGGTGTACAACTGGCTTAGGCATAGATAACAGACAACAACCTGTTTCTTTGGAAAGGGTGTAATTAGAAGTATTGAAAGTTGTGGTGTGCCTTGAGTTTCAGTTCTTGGACCTCACGTTTTTCTGTCAATTACAATATCAATGACATTCATAACTCTCCATCCTTGATATCCATCTTTTTTTTAACAATACAAAGCGCAACATAAATTCAAATTGCATGTGTTCATTGTTGGCTATGAGCAAACAAGCTGTGCCTTAATATCTAAGTCCATATATTAAAAATATATAATTATATTATATTAATAAAGAAAACTTAATTATAAAGTGAGGCTTTTATTGAATGGTCAGTTACTTAAGGAAGTACATGGCACTACCTAATACGGTGCGCTAATTGACTGTAACTTAAACTGGAAAAGACACATTTCAAATCATTCACAAAGTTTAAGGGAAACACTTACTGTTCCTCAGTCAGTACTTTATTTACTTAGCAGAAGAAAGTCATTACAGTAGATTAATTACCTTTTCCAAATTTTATGAACATATAAATTTACTGTTGGTGAGACTTAAATGAAATTTCGTGATCTTATTTTTTATAACGGTGAAATATATACAGTATGCATGGTTATCATTATGACAGTGTTAAACCTACGAGAAACATTCAAAACATTTTTCCAGGCCTCTCAAGTAAACTGTACAGTTACGACAGTCTGAGTTAGGAGATGGATACTCGATTCTCCCCAATTTCTCAGTTGTAATTGTTAATTGTCATTGCTTTAGGACGACTTTCGGCTTACAATTAATTTTTTTTTTTTCACATTCCAATAATCGTTCGATATAATAGTAGCGTTCGGGTTGTTGTGTACGCTTATTTCTAGTCGAGTATTTGAGTATAATATCCCGGCTCACGCAGATGTCGTCCTCCTAGAGCTTTACATAAGCTATGAGCTCCAGTTTTACCAGGTAAATATTGAGTTGATGCATGTGAGTTGCAACACGTTTGAACCCAAACCACCATCGTCAAGCTCGTTCACGTTCCGACATATCTCATTGTCTAATCTTTTTGTACTCAATATTCCGTGTAATTCTTTATTATTTGTATTCTGGAATAACAATAATCAGCACATGCCCAAAAGAATGCACCCTCAGAAGTGAGATTGGTTCCTTTAATTTAGTACTATTTTAATTCTGCAGTCCCCAAACAATTTGGCAAAGAAAAGCCGTATAACCCTGATAGACATTGTTTCACTACGCTTAAGCAACAGTGCCAAACCTCAGGCTCGATTCATTGATTGCAATGTCTTCTTCAGTCCCTTAACTTGTTATTGTCCGAGAAAATTGGAAAAACGAGTCAAAAACTTTTGCTTAACTTCATGTCACGTCTCGTTGGGAAGCAACAAACCGTGTCATATTACGTGCGCGAAAAACCACTTTTCTACGTCAATTTTCAATGCAGATGTCAAAAAACGTGGTTTGAATAAAAAATTTGAAAATAAAGTTGGTCAAAATTGTAAAGGATTCCATCGTACACTGGTGACAGGTATTCGTGGGGTCAGACAAAAGAGAGTTAAGGAAAATTCAAAATCGCATCAAAATAGCGTAATAAAGGCTGGTTTTCACTTGCGACAGAGTCGAAGTCTTAATCAGAAACAGGAATGGTTATGATGCAGTCGTAAGCAGAGCTTCCTATTACGCTTATGATTCCGTCACTTACGATCCCGTGAAAGAAGTGCAAGAACAAACCAATCGTAATGCTCCTATAGTGACTGGTTTATTCTTACGCCTCTGCTTGAGTTCCCAACAATTAAGTTTTCACTATATCGTACGTGACACGGAGTCCAAGCGCAATCTTGGAACTCTTGTGATCCCGATTCCAAACTTACGACTCCGTTGTATATTTTTCGCCAGCTCCGGAGCGGATTTACGACTGACTCCCATTACGACTCAGACTCTAATGCCGTCGCAAGTGAAAACCGGCCTTAACTCAGGATTCACTACCACAGCCGACCTCGTCCATCGATCAACTGACCAACAGAAAGATAAAAAATCGTCAAGAAAATGTTACATCGCATTTCAGGAAGCTGGTAACGTCGACAACCATGGCCGTAAAAATAAACCTGAATTACAAAAAAGGATTCCTCGAATGCAACCATTACCATTTCAATTTCATAAATTTTGCTATTCTGTAGTAACACTTAATACGTTCAGTGTGGTTCAATTCTCAAAGTTAAAAAAATATTGAAAGCCTTTCCATCGAACTTACCCTGGTGATTTCTGTGCAAGCATCCAAGTAAATCGAACCCTTAGCCGTCGACTCTGGATTATCATCCTAACAATCAGGAAATGAAAGCATATTGAGTAATTAGGGGTGGAAGATTGGGGGCTCGCGGAAGGATAAAAGAGAATCTGTACTGATCCGATTGCAATTTTCAGGCCCTGTTTACATGAGAAGTTGTCCCTGGTAGGACTACCCAGGTCCCCGAGTGACCCGAGGAGTGACAACTTTAAACGCATCTCTATAAATTGCAAACATAGATAAAAGATAGATAGAATGAAGATAGAAAACTTTATTTGAACACGCTAACTATGTCAGCTGAAGCTGTTTTCCACAAGGGGCGTGTACAATAAAGTAAAAACATCAGTGAGCGATTTACGCCCATTTTATTCAGTAGTTTAAACATTCATTTTGCTTTGGCTTTTCTTCTTTCTGCTTTGAGAGGCTCCCAGCCTAATGCACGTAAGGCAACCAAATGATCTGTATCGTTGATCATATTCATTTTTATTTGAGCAGATCTATTTTGGAGCTTTTGGAGCCGTTTTGACAGCGTTTCGGCAAATACATCACATACTTTACAACAGTAAATGAAGTATGGGCGAACAATAGAGTTATACACAAGAAGTAGGGTATCTTTGTCAACAAATTCCCTTAAATGACGCAGAGCCGATATTCCCATGTTATTCTCTTACAAATATTTTCAGTATTACTCTTCCACGACAAATGCTGGTCAATTTTCACTCCAAGAATTTTACATTCATGCACTTGCTTAATTGGTTTGTTGTCTATGATAACATTTGGATGCATATTTGAAATACCTTTTATCATCGGCCTTAATCCAGCTAACGTAAATTTTGTTTTAGCTACATTAAGGCTAAGCTTGTTGGAAATAGATCTCCGCAGCTTCGTGGTCACGTGACTTGAAATGGGTAAACATCGAGTAAATATTATGGTAATTGTCAATGGTGAACAGCGACGTTGTATGCTAATTCAAGTACAAATTACTGGTACGTGCTGACACCATTAGTCCTCATGGTTCATTACTGCTGTGTTTACGACTGTAAAAATAGTTCCACCGATGACCTGTCTTTTCATAGTTTTCCGAAGGACAAAAAGCTGATAAAAGTAAGTCTATTTACGCTTTTTTCAAGCCTAATTGAGTTAATTCACTGCGCCAGTGTCCTACATGATTATTGCTCTACATCTATACGTAATAATGCAGAAACTTGCATGAATGAATAACAATAAGTTCATAAACAACCTCTTGGTTATATGGCCGATCCTAGCGGCTACCACCGCATTCTACATGTAAACCAATGTAATTTTTATTTTCAAATGCTGCACGCGTCACTTTGAGCAAATCGTGATTGATTACTTTCCTTTATAGGTTTGGATTTCAAGGATTAAGAGAGATCCAAACAGAGACTTCCAGTTATGTAAACGTGCGAAGGTATGTTCAGAGCACTTCCTGGAAGATTTTATAATTTTTTATACTAAGTCAAGAAGATTAAAGCCAGGTGCGTGTCCATCAATATTTAGTTACACCAAACTTGTCAGCAAAAGACGTATTCCCGAGAAAATGCGAAAACTACGAACGAAACTTTCAACAAACAAAGTTGAAATAATTGTGGAATCATCAGGAGAAGACTATGCCACAATATCAAATGTAGATGGGATCCCATACTCACATCGGTTAGGAATTGCTGTTTAGAAGATCTTTGTGATTCAAAGGATAAAGAATTCAAGTACTTTAAGCGTATAATAATTATACCAAATTTGAAGCAGCCCTTATTGTTGCCAATCTTGTTAGGCAACACATTGTTTATTGGTCAACAAAAAAAGGAGAAGGGCAAGAAGTCGATACTTCACGGCTCTTTGACTCTGATTCAAACACAGATGATGGTGAAAAGGAAGATGACTCAAACAATCGTACTTCTCCACCAAGAAATCTATATATAATCAGTGGAAGATGAGTTTCCTCTGGTTATGATGAAACTTCGTCTTGGGCTTACAAACTTAGACATTGCTATTAGATTTAGAATTTCTGAAGGCACTGTCTCTAACAAATTTATTACATGGATAAACTTCTTATGCATTATGCAAGTCAACTGACACACTAAAGAGCCTCATAGGTGTTGGTTCAAAGGGTGGCTTTATGTTTATTTCACAACTTTACACAGGTTCCATGTCAGATAAATAAACTGTATCAAGAAGAGGCTTTCTTGATGTCCTCCAAAAGAAAAAGAAAGCTTGAGAGGTCATAGATGGTGACAGTGTTATGGCAGACAAGGGCTTTGACATCCACAAATCTGTGGAAGTAGGGTCAAGAACTTTACCATCTCGTGAAGCTCCGAGATATGGGCAAGATGGGTTAACTACTAGTCCACTATCATATACAATGAAGTTTGTATGTACATTTTTTTGCATCTTTTCCACGGGTTTTACTGCTTCCTCGTTTTGCTTACCATGCTGGACTGATGGAACTTTTGACAAATCCTTGCTTTTTAAAAATGGTTCTGTTGGTTGTTTTACCCTAGTCAGGACTCTTGTAAAGTTTGAAACAGTGAGACGATACTTTCTTTGCTGAAACCACGTTGCACCTTCAGCTTGGGAAGTAGTCTTTGTCAAAGGAGTTTCGGGGAAATTTACCAAACTTTTTGGCTGCTTAGTTGGTGACAGTGCAGCATCAGACGCGGTATACCTGAAGTGAGTTTTATTTGATTTTCCATCTGTCAACTGATAGCCTAATGATGAGCCTAATGGCAACTACGAAATACCGTCTGTATACTTCGAGAAAATTCTTGATCACTTAGCAGGTAAGAAAAAGGTTGGGTTTTTTCTTCTCTGCACAGACCTGAACACATGTCCATTATACTTTGTTGACTCCATCCATCCGACTTTAATTTTTTCCCTCATGCATCATACAGTTTACAACAAACTGGATCAGATTCCTGCTTATCTTGTTTGGCGTAGGTTTACTTTACAAAAGTACAATTCATGACAGGCCCATATTCTATCTTTTTACCACGAGGCTCGTGCCAATCTTGAGGTAAACGTGTATGCGTCATAGTTGCAGGTATTTCATGTATACGCAATAAGCACCAGTGACTGAGTAGATAAAGAAGTGCAAAAACATAGTTACAGTAGCCTCCAGTACTAAAAGAAAAGAACAAGTACATCCTAACTATTGTGCAAATAGATTATTACACATTCATACAAATATTTACGATGTAAAACCCGTGATATTTAACTATTTCAATGTTTGTCACAAATATTGCTACCCAAGTTACTGGAATGAGTTCAAGTAAAAATTGTACATTTGAAGCTCTCCCTGTTGACAACCAACTTCAGGATTTACAAACGGAGCTTTTAAGTAACCAGTTCTAGGTACGACCAGTAACGCAAGCGGCCAGATCTAGTTACGACCACTTCTCCAAATCACCAAGGTTGTCGCTTACGAGAGCTCAACATATTCCATATTTCTAGTACTGTCTTTAATAAAAACAATTGCAAACAAAATAAGAAAATAACAGAAATATACCCAGCTTTCCACGAACATCTATCATCAGTTACATTGGCTCCTTCACTTATGGATTTTACTGTTATCTGCATTGCGTGGGGAGCTTCATTTTTACGTTGATTACGATTGCATCTGCCTTTGACCACACACAGCGTTTCGCAGTTGTTTTTCCGCACTACCATGTCATGCACGTAATTTTCCACGACGAATTTGTAACCTTTTTCTCCGACAGTCTTTTTGCCGCACTTTTCCAAATGATTTCGCGATCGTAACCGACGAAAATCGGGGCATATTTTTTAAGGATTCAGTGCATACTTTACTATGTGCTAATATGATGTCCACCATTGTTTATCTATTTCAAGTCACTGCGGAGGTCAATTAACCACCTCCTAAGACTTTCCAAGTCAGAATTCATTGCAATTTCAAGATCAGCATTTGATTGTCCAGGAGCTGCCAGGTTTGTGTCATCAGGAAATAGTCGAGGTTTTGTTTTACACCTTTTGCCCTTCATTAAAGCGAAAGCGGCAATGACGTCAATTGAAATGAGGCAAGTATACTACCAACACATACTGTCTTTTCTGCATAAATTACAAAATAAAGCATTTGCTTTGATTATATACACCTTTTGCCCTTCATCAAAGCGAAAGCGATGTTAATGTTTTTTACATTGACATTGAACTTCAGTTTAAGGGATATTTAATAAGTTGTTGTAAATGAATTTACTTTTAGTGCAATTATAATCTGATTGGCGCTTTTGAAGTTTGAAAGGAACTATTGAACACGCAATCGTTCTAATGAACACCGCTTTCGTTTTAATGAAGAGCAAAAGTTGTATGTAAACATTAAGGCAGATCGTTAATATATTTTAAAAAGAATAATGGCCCTAAAATGGAGCCTTGGGACACCCCACACTTAATCATTTGCTCCGATGAAATAAACCCGTTAACCTGGTACTTCTGGCTGCGATTTGTGAGGAATGATTTTAATAGAGAAAACCTTGATTACCGTTTACTTGACAAGGCATAAAGTTGTCTCGGGCGGCAGGGGTAAGTTCACCCTCTTTGCAATGTACAGTGCCCGTAGGAAGCGAGACAACTTTTTGCCAGGCAAACACTTTAAGAACCTTACGTTACAAGGACTGTGATTCACGAGGACGGCAACCGGAAACGTGGGGGCTTGAAACTACAACGTCTCCGTTACCGTTCCGGTCCAGCATTCAGGTCATGCAGGTACATTTGTGATGTCTACATGTAACCATGCCTAAAAAATAAATTTTCATGATGCATCGAAGTACCTATGATTTCATAAGGAGAGGTAAATGGTTGCTACACACCAGACCATTTAATAGATCCCGGGTTTTATCCTAACGGAAAGTCCTAGGTGTATCCTTGACAACCTTGCTATAATACTGTTGGTAACATTTCAAGCAATATAAAGTGTACTTGAACAACAATGCCACTCATAAGAACACTTCTAACACTCTGGTTTCCTAGTTTTTAATTTACAAGCATAACAGAAACTTCAAATTATTGTTACCACAAGAAATCCTGTAATTAAATACAGAACTAAGCAGAAATTACACAAACTGCAAATATTTTTCACAGGGTTAAACAACACTAGTACAGGGTTAAACAAATAAAATCAGCCATTTCCTAAAAGCATGCAAACCACTCGACTAGAAGAATATTTTAAGGCTTCAATAACCAAATAAAAACAAATACATCAACATTACGGTTCCAAAGAAAAAAGTTATAGTTTCTTTTGCCTGTTGCACAATTCAGAAAACAACAGTCTTTTCCTTGTCTGATTTTGCTTAAACCAGCATACGAAGAAAACATGATTAAACTCAACTTTTAAAGCAAACAATGGTTCTTGTTAAGGTATCTACTTTAACATGGCTCAATTCTCATTTAATTTTGACAATACAGACATGAATGCCTTGCTTTGCAATTGTTGTTGTTGAACCATTGCCATGGTTACTTCTGGCATTTGCTTGAATTGTTGAGCCTGTTGTGCCTGCTGTGCCTGCTGTGTTTGAAAGCACTGAAACATTTTGCTGTTGTTAAAATAACATTGTCTGCTGTAATTGTGCATTTTGTTGATCACTTTTTTAAGGGCAAGTTCTTCCTTTCTAAGCTCAAACTCCTTTTCTGCCTTTTCTTCTTAGAATTGTACAGTTTTAGTAGATGAGGAAAATCCCCTTTTCCTTTTTAGGTCATCTCCCGATTTTCTCTTTTTGTTTCTCCTTGTTTCTCCATAGCTCGTAATCTCATTTCTCCAGTATTATTATGATCCTCCTGGCTTTTCTGTACTTTTTCCTCGGACTTTTAAATTGTTCTTCCAAGTAAGAAAATTGATCGACGATATCAGATGGCATCATCCAGTTAAGATGACTTAGGAGCAATCTCTGTAACTGATATCTCATCTTTGTCTTTCTTTTTAAATGCTGCTTCAATTAAGAAATATCTCTCTTACAGCCTTTTCCTTACTGAGAAACAAGGATTTTGCATACCATTAAGGGCCTCGTCCCAGCTGGCAACCTCGTCCCAGCTCTGTGCTCTTTCACGTGACCCTACCTTATACCTGAATGGCTCAGCTGTGAGAATCACCCTGCACAGTAAAATATCATGTTCTCTGGACCACTTCATTGGCTGATTTCTACGCAAAACTGAACAATACTAAAATGAATAAAGATTTTATTTTATGTCCAGGTAACCCCCAACTCCCATAGCTACTGCAAATTTCAATATACTATTAGTATGATAAATAAGATTTAAAATGATGTCATATTCATTTCTTTTTATGCCAACGAACTGATATAAAAATTACTGATATAAATAATTTAAGACAATGGCCCACAAACTCAACGTTAGCATTTGACAGGGATATTTGAATTTCGTAAATAGGGACATCTAAGTCCCACAACCATACTCCTGAACTCTATGAATTATCTTCAATATGAAAGATTGGACTTTTAAAGTTCAATAGTTTTACAGGGACGACAGGGATATTTAAGATCCACAACTGTACTCCTAACGAAAACTCTATACAATGTTTTCAGCTTGAAGTATTCGACAGTTGAAGCTCGAGACAGTTTTTTACGTAGATATTTGAGCTGCACAACTGTACTCCAACTCTCTATACAACGTCTATAACTTGAAAGATTGGACTTGCGACGATTCCACCAAATTAGTTTATCAAACAACACAAAGTCTGAATCATAAAATAACGAATATATACAAAGTTTTCTCTAAGGAGTATTTCACTGCAAAAAAATATCGTTGGGTCTAATTTCGCAAAGACAGATTACTAGAGAACTACACTAATAAATAGGAATCAATAAGGTAATGGACTTACCACTTAAATGTGACCTTCCATCTATTTGCAACGGAGTTTCGATAACAACGGCAAACACTTTTGACGTTGAGAACTTGAACAGGGCGGCGCCGAGCAAGGTGAAGATAGATAATACGCATGCGTGAAAGATGAATTTGACATATTTCCGCTTCCCACGTTGCCGTCCGGTCTCAGGAAAGACGGTCGGATTTGGTATGCTGGATATTGTTTAGAAATTGACACGGTGGGGTCGGTCTAACCGGATTGGTTAAAAGTTGTCTCGGGTACGAGGGTCAACTGACAGCCGGAAAAACTTTCTTTCATACAAACGTTAGGTAAAAACTAGCTCGGGGGCTTGGCAAACCCTCCCATCAGGGGCAACTTCTGTTGATGTAAACAGGACCTAACTCAGGGTGGAAACGTGGAAACTTAGCACCCGCTTAATCGATATGTTGTAAGACTCAATCGTTGTCACATAAATGTGCCATGGATCAATGACGTCTTTTAACGTCACGATGTAAATTTCAAAACATGTACCTTTAGCGTTACATTTGGAACACGTTATCGCCAACTATGTTTCCGCTTAAATGCAATTATTAAAGAATAATTTAGGAAAAATTGGTGACGTAGATCAGAAAGATATGAACCCTAAAGAGCAACAAGGAGTAAAATAATTAGCAACTACTTGAAATAATTTCTGTAAGCTTATTCCGAGTGCTGCGTGAAATATACACAGTAAGACAATATACACAAAATATGTGCATATTCAGTCGGCATGGTGGAAAACGCGGAGCTGGGATTAGGAAGCGTAGTCTTTTCAAATTTACCGCATTTATTAACAAAGAATCCCATGTACACACGAACCTAAATTTTATTTTTACATATTGTTTAGGAAGCATTTGGTATTTTGGAACAGGATTTACAACAAGTGTCCGACTTTACCAAGACTTGACAGGGACTGGCGTTCATAGCTTTTTCCGGTGGACAGGGCAATATTTGCAAAATTTCCGACAAATTTTCAGAAACAGACTGTCGCACCTATGACAAGGCTTCCTGGACCGTACGGGCTACGGCTGGCCGTAGTCTATGATGGGCGTTTTGATGAGCGTTGTTTTCAGGTGCTCACATTAAAAACAAAATCTCAGAGACAGGACGCTCGAGCTTTCCTTCACAACCACTCAATCAACCGAACAGCACGAGACAAGAAAAACAGGTCGTGATTTCTGAATAACACCTGACACCATGAGATAAATTACTGAGCATTACTGGCAAAAGAACCCAAACGTAGCGAATAGACCAACCATATTTCTCTTGATTTTACAGTGTCAGTTTCACAGCTCTAAAAAATGCAAACGGTTTCGTCAATGTTTTGGTCGTATGTCTTTCTCGCCCCATGCCGTTCAGTTGATTAAATGGGTGTGAAACAAAGCTTGGTGTAACCTAGAGCGTCTTCTCGCATAATGCTTGTTCTTAAGGCTAGCACCTACGAGAACAACCCTTATCATAGAATATGGTCAACAATAACCTGTAAAGTCTAGGAAACCTTGCGCTAGTCTACTCGTCTGTTTCTGAAAATTTGTCAGAAATTTTTAAAAATCTTCTCCCCAACGCCTCCACCGGAAAAACCTATGTACACCACTGCCTGTCAAGTCGCGATAACTCGGAGACTTGTGAATTCTATTGACTGGTAAATTCTTGTGAAAACAGCAACGCAGTTGTTTCAAATCTGAAGAGAAGCGGCTTACTAAATCTCACACTTCTAACGTGTCACGGTAATCGCACGCTTGGTTGCTGCACATTTGTAACAATCCTGTCTGAATACAACTACGAATCCACTATGGATTGAAGGTAACAGTTCCGTTTTGGAACAACTAGACTACGTTCGTCAAGCTCGTTTACTCAGAAAAACGATTTCTGATCCCTAGACGGGAATCGAACACGCAACCTTCTGATGACCGATGAGACGCTCTAACCATTGAGCCACTACGACTCAGATGGCAAGCTAGGGTGCAGGTTCGTCATATGTACTGCCTAAGCGTTCCGTTTTGGTTGTTTATATTAAATCGGGAAAGCTTTCAGAACTCATGTTTATTAGCCTGCATCGCAGCCCGACTCTCAAGCGGAGAAAAATGGGTCTCCTTAATATAGAATAAATCCGTGTTCTGGGTCAAGCATGGTTACTCGATTCTGTATAATAGATTCTGATGGCGCCACGGTTTGTTAGATCCTAACGAGACTCGTGATTGATTAACTTATCGTATCGCATTACACCCCCTACACCACCTGACATTCCATACATTGTAAGAACGACAATGAGTACTTACTGTACAAAGTACGTTCTAGCAAATTCTTGGAAACATTGATTAGGTTTCTACTGGGGATTTTTGCTCGTTATTTTGTACTAGTCACACTATAGTAAACTGTCTTCGTATGACTTTTCTCTCCTTGTGGAAATCCTCCTTAATTATCTTACCTTTCTATACTCTAAGACATATGAGCCATCATTGGAGATTTCTTTTAAAGAAAACCACCGCCTTTTAAAAGTCTGAAAACAATGAAGAGGCATCTGTTACTGTTAGACAAGCGACAGGGCATATAAGAAAAAGACAGTCTGACAGCTGTGTAAGTCTCATGAATGCCTGGAGTTTGAATTGTCCATTTTCCGTTTACATGTTCGTGGGAACCCAGGGCCATTTTTCCCAATCTTTTTTTAAAGGATGAAAAGTTCCACTGATTATCCAAATCATTTTACAATAATTCATCAGGAAAAACAAAAGAAAAGAAATGTTCAACCAATACTGTAAATTTGGTTACAGGATCAACCTAATTTACATGGGGGTCATCCATTTAGTATGTACCCAAAATTTCGGAAGTTTTTCACCACCTCTACCACTTTGTAGGCTATGTAACGCCATCTCGGCTTCTTAGTTATAGGTCAGCGGTTTGAAGACGCTTACCGTCTAGCGGATGGGGTTACGTTCTAGCGCGTAGAGACGTACAAGAAACGTTTTTGGACTAGAGACTCATTATTCAGTTTGATTGAATAATTCTTAGTGGTTTTCTTAGTTTATCTTATGGCTTTATTGGTTCATATTGTCTCACAAACCCATTAGTCGTGAGTTCTTTTTCTCATTTGTATTTATAGTTAATAATTGTTCGTCATTCTTATTTTAGACGACGTATTCATCCCCTTTTGTATGTTTTACTTGTAGTTTGACAGTTATATTAAAGAAGATATACACACTGTTCTGACTTTTGGGTAGTTTCAGCCAAACGTGAAGTTTCAGCGCCCTCTTACATTATAATAGAAGCAGCGGCCGCTACAGGCTATTGTACGCTATTTTGGCACCTTCTCCCTTCTGCGTACAAGAATCCCTTTGATTGACCCTCCCCATCACATAACCTTTAATATTATCACGTAATTCCAAAATCATACATAAGCGTGATGTGCGAATTCCACCACATATCACAGACAACAATTTGATCGTAATTGTCTTTTTAAATCCTATAACTTTATCGCGCAAATTACAAGAATGACCTGTAAAAATAACTCAAAAGTAACGCCACAAATGAAATACAAACAGTCAGAAAATGTAATATGTTCGGTTCATCCTTCAACAAATGGTGATTTGAGAATTTCACTAAGGTTTTGTATCACTGGCATACGGTTTGGCTCGCTTTCAAAGTCGCTGCAAATGGATACGGTACGTAAATGGCTGCCATTGTCTACTTCCTCCGTAATATGACCAAGGCCAGTCTGATTAGCTTCACTGGTTGTTTCATCCTCGTCCTGGGAAAGGTCACCGCTTTTTTTTACACAGTGGCTTTTCATATGGCGCATTTTTGCAGCCTCGCTGGGCCAATAGCTACCACACGTTTTGAAAATACACTTCTTAAGCTTTTCCTACACTGACGGACAGTAGAGGTCGAATGAAGATTTTTTAAATTCTTTTAAATATCAAAAGCTTAAAGACTTACTGTTAAATTCCATCGCTTTCACAGTACTCGTTAATCTTTTTGCTAATCTTCTCCGGTTCAGCTTTTAAATTATTCCATATCCTCTGGGCCTCCAAGAACTGTGTTGGTTTTTTAAGGTAAGGACTAGCATCGCGAAATGCTTGAACGAAACTGTCACATCTTTGTTGACCCTCCATGATTCGAATGCATGATATTCACTCGATAGTTTTAATCAGTAATGTTTGAACGGTCAGTGGCAGTGATGCTGTCCCGGCTCATTACTTCAAGTTAGTCAACCTTCCAGTTAATCCACATGCCTTTAATACACCTCCGTGACCCGCGTTCGATTGATATTTTACTAAACCAGTGCAGTCCTAAAATTCGTTTTGCGTACGTACGAAAGAACTGGTTTATCCCTCCCCTTTGTACGCTAATGTACACACCAATCAAACCCCTCCCCCCTACCATGCGTACGTATGAAATGGATGCACCATGAAACTACTTTTTTTTATTTTCTTGACTCAAATGTTTCGTATCCCTTAAACAGTTTGTAAACAAACACCTGCAGATGCATTCGTTGGATAAACAGTATTCAGTGTTCGCCTCTGAAGTGTATGGGATTTACTACGGTCTTTCAGCTGGCCTTGACCTGAATATACATGTACTACGATCAACACATACATTACCTTCCCACTGAACATCCCATCACTTTCATTGTGAAACGGAGCTTTCATCAAATATCCATGTTTAGTTACTCCAACTTCCTTACGAGGAGATGAGTACACCTCCTAGGATAAAAACAAACCACTATAATTATGTACTGGTACTTTCGCCTAAAAACATTCACCTAAACTAGACAATGAGCTAACCATGAGAAATGGTCAGCAACACAACGCACTTGTCATCGCATAATACTCCGGTTCGTCAAAGTTACATATTCCTCATGAAACTTTCGTCAAGTTAGATAATAATAATAAGTTTAATAAAACATCATCTCGCAGTTGTGATAACTGAATTGCATGTGTCGTACAAAATTTTAAAATATTATGTATTTAAAACGTGAACATATACCAATTCTAGCGGGTGCTGTGTAGCAATTATGTAAAAATGTCTATGCTATTCTATATGCTATACTAATAATGGTAAAAATTTAAATAGATTACTTAAAAGTTCAAAAATTATAAGCAGCCTGATAAGTTCTGGCGAAGTAGATCGAGAAGAAATTCCCAAATCGGTTTGTCGAAGGTTCTTTCTTTACGTAAATCTCTGTTTCTTGCTTTAGGTGGAAGGAGATTAGTTAGTTAATGATGTTCATTTGATACAATGTCTTTAAAAAGTTTGCGAGAAAGATGTTCGCGTCTACTTTTTAAAGTGGGAATACCAGCAACATCGAGAGCTTCGTTGTAGGATAAATCAGGACATACACATAGCTCGCTTTTGTATGCGTTCAATATCTCTAGCAAGATATTGTGGCAATGAACTATGAAATAATTGACACGCATATTCGACTACTGACCTGATACAACTACAATAGAACTTGATCAAGTCGTCTGGAGCAACATCTGCGGATCTAAGTTGCCGTAATAAATACAAGCGTTTGGCAGCTTTGGAAGCAATAAAATTTACATGATTGTTCCATTTGACATCATTACATAATAGAACACCAAGAGTTTCAATGTTTGTTACTCTCTGCAAATTTTGATCATACACACATATTGGATCGTAATTAGGTTGTAGGTGTGTGAAGGATATTACCATTTCTTTGCATTTGACTGGGTTAAGTTGGAAAAGATTGTTTTTGCTCCAAAGAGATATTTGATCAATACTTGATTGAAGGGTACTTTGATGGAATTTTTTAACAACTTCCGAAACCGTAATATCATCGGTGAATTTCCACAATTTACAAGCATTGTCTGATAGTTCAAGATCATTAATCATGGCCAAGAATAACCAGGGGCTTAGCCGTGCGCCTTGAGGGACACCAGCTGGAACACTTTTTCAGTCGGAGTAGATTTCATTTAATTTAACCCTTTGCCATCTATTACGCAGAAAATCGATTATCCAATTAACAATCGAAGGTTTAACACTAAGACTGAATAACTTGGATATGAGTACAGAGTGATCGACCAAATCAAAAGCCTTCCTATAATCCAGAAAAACTGTTCCGATAGAGGAAGTAGTGCCATCAGTTTCACTTAACCATTGATGAAACACAGATATTAAAGCAAGCACAGTGGAAGAATCTGGAATGAAACCAAATTGCTGAGGATCGATAACTTTTAACAAGGAGGGTTTCAGTTCTCTTTCAATTACTAAACTTTCTGCTGTTTTTGATAAAGTTGAGGTTAGAGAGATTGGTCGCAACTCATTTTGCAGATCTTGAACAGTGGGTGCCTTGGGAAGAGCAACAACATTGGCCAGTTTCCAAATTTGAGGAACCTTACTGCATCGGAAAGATGAATTAATGATATCGGCGATTGGCGAAGCGAGAATGTCAGCATAAGTTTTTAACACCCAATTTGGAATATCATCTGGGCCACCAGAACGAGATGTACTAATTTCACGTAGTTTCATAGCAATGGTTGACTCAGTCACAGTTATAGGCGCTTCCACATTAACAGGTACTGCTATGTCTACATCTATGTCATCTGTGGTGAGAGAGACAGCAATTTCATCTATTTTGGGAGCAAGTGACATTGTATTTGAGAGTAATATGGAAGGCATAAAATATCTATCCTCCAGACATGACTCCGTTCTTTTGTTCCAATTTTTGGTAGGTACATAAATTAAATTATTAGGATTGGCAATTTTGCAACACTTGAATTTTATATGCACTTTTTCCTGGTTTCCGCATAAACAAGGTCTAAGTGGGCTCTCCATTTTTCTTCCCGGCCCGGATGGCGACAATGACTTGTCATTTGTCGAAAACAAGCAGGTTTTCTGTCTTTGTAGTTATTGGTCTTTGGTTTATAACTCTTGTGTCTGAAAAAAGTATTTTCATGCTTTTCAGGACGGTAAGTAATTCGAACTGGGGTTTTTTGGTCAGGTATTTCGTTCGACATACACGTAAAAATCCCCACTGACTTTTTGGAGAGATCTACCACAGTTGCTTATTTTAGAGCTGATATTGTTTGAGTTTAGCAACTCAATCAATGGAAGACGGCCCATCCAGCCAGGTTTCACCGAAGAAGACAATTTTCGGCTTTCAACGTCAGATGTTACTTGAATAGAC
>JBAHVQ010000463.1:176363-188220 GCA_036872915.1 Nanipora kamurai | reverse complement strand
ACACAAGACCAGACATCGTGTTCGAAAATAAGCGGACAATGGAAGGAGTCATCGTGGAGATAGGAATATGCTTAGAACAGAATATACAGAAAAAGTTAAACGAGAAACGAGAGAAATATGTAAGGTTAGCAATGGAACTGAGCAAATTAAGAAGATGGCAAACGTGGAAAATAGTACCTGTTGCAGTAAGTGTAACTGGGATCGTGACTCGGACATGGGATGAACTAAAGTATATACCAGGAATTGGCGAACAACAAGGAAAAGAACTAGTAAAAGTGATGCAGAAGATAGTGATATATAGAGCAGTGAACATTATGAGACATGTAATGAACAATAAATAAGGGTGATAATATGAAAGAGTGATGACTACGATCGCATGTTGATATAAGAGGACTAATAAGGGTTCGGATTGTTTATTTCTTTTTGTAACTTACCTTGTTGGTTACGTGGCGTTAAAGACATGTATGTCAATTATTTAATTTACTTTATTTAATAAAGACTACTACTACTGCTACTACTACTGCTACTGCTGCTGCTACTGCTGTTACTGCTGCTGCTACTACTGCTGCTGCTGCTGCTGCTGCTGCTGCTGCTGCTGCTGCTACTGATACTCTACTACAGCTACTGCTATTACTGCTACTACTACTACTACTGCTGCTACTGCTACTGCTGCTACTGCTGCTACTACTACTGCTGCTGCTGCTGCTGCTGCTGCTGCTGCTGCTGCTGCTACTGATACTGCTACTCTACTACAGCTACTGCTATTACTGCTACTACTACATTTGCTACTACTACTACTTCTTACTGCTAGTACTCATTAGGTCTAGCATGCATGCAAGGACTGGTAAGTTAAACAATTCGCATTTGTTTTTCATCAGGGAAAGAAATGCGAATTTTTGAACTGACCAGTCCTATTAAAGAAATGTTACCAAGACATGTTTTATTCGCTATTTTCAGTTTGTACATATGATTTTGGAATACATGTCGTAACATGTATTCGAACATTTAAAGTAGTAAGTTTGAGCTTTGGGATGGCCTTAGAATTTTGACGGATATATTGGACACGTTTTGCCTACTGCAGTGATAGCCGCGAAACGCTAAATACAGTACTATTGGACGCAAGGTGATTTAGATTATTTGCGATCACCATTCATGAAACTGCCTACGCATATAGAATCGTGACTTGAAGTGCACAAAAATCTCCGTGGTGTCACAATGCGCGTGAACCGTCACTTCGAGAAGTTACCTCAAAACAGCCATTTCATTACAAGGGACAATATTCTTCTTCTTTTCAGTTTTACTTGCGAAAATTCTCTCACAATAGCATTTATAAAAAGCTCTAATTGATACTTCTGTGTGTCACCGTGGTAAACCGCAGTATATAAACCTATACTTTTAATTAAGAAAATGAACAACGGGCTACTACGTTTCGATAATTTTAAGAACTGAAGTGAATGGTTATATACTGTAAATATATTCAAAATTATGGATATATCATAGTTGTGAATTTATCATTTCATATTACCCTGAGGATGATTCTGAAAAAGAATTGAAATACTGCACATCCATCCTCGTGGATAGCGTTAAGTTGGCAAGAGAATATCTCGTGCACTTAAGTTGGATAATAACTCGCTTCCATTCCCAGGCTAGATAGCTCAACAGGTAGAGCGGCGGCGGACCGGATTCCCGAAGGTGCGAGTTCAAATCTCGCTCGAATCAACTTTTTCGGTCGACTTCAGTAGTGTAGGTTAATTGTGAATTTATCGTTTCATATTACCCTGAAGATGATTCTGAAATACAATCTCAACTTATTGGGTATGCTAATCGGCTATAATAAGTGATTTCCGCTCATGATATTACAAAACCAGCATGATTCTCGCCGTTGTGTCACTGTTAACCCACGCCCAAGGAAAAACATGTGCCCCCATCTGACTCCCTAGTATGCTGTTGTTCCACGAAAATGCTTCCAATAATGACATTTGGCAAACGGACTTGTTTTTAATCACAAAGCAGAACTAATGCTACTACTAATTTGACAAATGATGTTAAACATTCAAAAATCAACGCTAAAAATTCTTGCTGTCCAGTGCACTTTTATGGGGTGATTTTTATATTATCACCTGATTACTTGCTTACACTATGAAAATTTTTGAAAACGTTTCAAACCAAACTATTTGTTCTTATACTTTTAATCTTACAATTCAAACTACAACACCAATCGCTTCATTGTTCAACTCTTGAACAGACCCTCGAGGATAATAAACATTCCTTATCAGCACGTGTTTTCGTTGCGCCTTTAGCTGCGGATTCATGACGAGCGTACGAAGCAAAAACCACTTGTTTCTTACTCTAAACGAAAGTCGATCACTCGAGATACCTGTCCTGGTACGTTCTAAAAACGAGAAAAGGGTTACATATTAATTGCAGCTTTCATAATATGTAAAATTTCAATGTGCTATAACTATAAAAAAACCCGTTTACAATCTTTTCCGTTTCCTAGTTGTTGTATTTTTGTTTAAGGTAATGGTCATGTTCCTTACTATGCGGCATTTACAAAGTAAGAAACTGATCACTGATCCGACAAGGCTACAGGTTGTTTTCAGAGTCAACAAAGGAACGCGGCTGAGTACTTATACTAGATATACAAAAGACCAAAAAACAGAAAGTAACAGAGCATTTTAGGGTGTTCCTTGCAAGCAAAGCGCAGCGAAAAGCTTTCTCTAAGGCTTGATAAATATGCGTGAGAGAAGACGACGGGGTAAAAAGTTTCGAAAGAGGAAGAAAAAGAGGAAGAACCACAAGCAGATGCGTAGTACAAAGGCTGGAGTATAAATGGAAAGTGGGGACATGAAACGTCGGAACAACGTCAGGAAACGATTGAGAAATAATAGATGGAATGGAAAGGAAAATAACTGAGATATTGTGCGTGCAAGCGACAAAGTGGAGTGCAAACAGTGAGAGAAAGCATTGATCAGTGGATGGAAGATATATTAGAGTGGAGGTAATGCAAGAAAAATGGTTTGGGAAAAATCCAAAATGAAAATCGGTGCAAACAGTTACTCGAGGTGATAAGGTGTTGACATTCAAATTAAATAGCTAAGATGGTGCAATAGTTTGTTAGAGTGGTTGCATAGTTGCTAAGGAGGGGAGGTTTCGTCGAGAATGGGAAGACATGGTCTCAGGAATTCCATTGGAAGAAAGGATTATGTGAGAAAATATAAATAAACACGCTGGAAAGCCAGCAGATGGAAATAAATATGAGCATGGAAATTAATAGAGTCGTCTCAAGCATTGGGACTGTTCATGGCAAATACATGATTCTGGAAGATGGCTAACTACTTAGGGCCAGCGGCGTCACTCTCGGGGTAGTCGAATTGCATTTTTGTATAAAAATCTTAAATGATCTCTTCTGTAGAATGGAACTGTATGAGTATATTTTGGAGCAATAAATATAGGCCTTTCAGAATCCTCTCAACAGACTTTCAACAAGCAACAAAATGGTTCTGCAGATGACTGTATAAGTGACCACCACTCGCCGCTCCCTTCCAGGCGCCGCTGCTAGTGACTTTTGAAGAGGTAATGTGTAAAGAACGAGTTTCAGTGTGTTTCATCAGGGAATCCGAACACGAGGAAGTATAATGAAAACACGAAAAACGAAACATTACATGGCTTTTCAAACAAAAACATTCTTGAACTGATGTTTAAGAGAGTCGTAGAACTCTTTCCTGACGGTAGGTCTCTTATCGACGAGTGAACTCGTCCGCCGATAGCCACAATAAAATACAAAGGCGTCGCCTGCGTCAGGAAGTCTTAGCTCTACTACAGAAAATCATTCTTAAGGTATAGAACGTACTGGAAACAATACGCCAACTTAGTAAAGCTGGCATGGAAGGATATACTTGCACCCAGGTGCGCAAACAAAGATTCCACCAATCACCAATTGCAATAATTAATAGCAACAATTCTGCTGGTTGGAAGACACCATCTCCCATATGCCTAAGCTTCGTCATGCTCAAACAGGCATAATAGGTAGATAGTGGCCAACGAAATGAAAAAATTGCTGCATAACAATATAATCTTTTTCAGCAGCCCGAGCAAAAGTATATACGGAAAAAGTGAAGAAATGTGAATTATTTACGTGAGTCTAGTCATGCTATTCCAGTGGCGTAGGAAGCAAGTTGGGATTGCGGGGGCCGATCTCACGAGGCGCCACCATGGTTGGCGCGGAGAGAGAAACTTTTTAAAATGTGGAGTCTCTAGATCGCCGGAAACGGCATGTCTAGAGTCTCATCTGATATAAATGATATAAACTTTTTGAACACAGATATTTTATTTATTTATACACGAGCTCAGATACCTCCGCAATTCCAAAAATGTCACCGCATTTTCCAAATTCAATGATTTTTGGGGGGGGCCGAAAGACATCCCGGCCCCCCACTCTTAATATTGGCGGGGCCACGGCCCCCGCGGCCCCCCGCTTCCTACGCCCCTGGGTTAGATCTACATTTATCGACAGATACATTGACTTTCCGTTTTACCGACCTAGCAATGAAAAAGTTTGTTTGCACTCCATACATCCTCCCACATGGCACGTCTCTGGCTCTAAGTAACAACTCTTGGAATTCGTACACGCAGCAAAATTGTGGAACACAGAATTAATTGTTGCATTACTCTTGCCTCACAACCTTTCTTTTTTCATCAAGTGTTACACAAAGAATAATCGAAAAAAAAGGGGGAGAGAACACAACATTCAATTATCTTATCTTGGACAGCTTGTAACTCTTGAGGAATTGAAAAAATAGAGAAAGCTCCCTAGAAAAAGAAAGGGCCTTCAGAAAAGGCTTTTTCGCTTGGAAAATATTGTTTACGAATTTATCTTACGCCAAAATGATAACTATCCTTTACCGGAAAGCTAAGTGAACTTTGTTATTTATTTTTCACGAAAAAAAGCTCGAAAACTCACATGAAACGTAGCCGAAGTGGTTAGGTGTAGCAAAAAGTAATTAAAGACTGGAAAGAACAATCTCATTGAACCATTAATAATTTGATACGAGGAAAACAGAGCAAATCAGTACAGAGACGGAGGTTTGCATACGTGATCTTAAAAGGCATAACCTAGATTTTCCCCCGAAATACGGATATATTTGAGAAGGTGAACCAAACACTCAGAAGCATTTCTCATCCTCCAATTAAGCTCCTCGAAGTATGTCAGAAACACTCGGCTTTGCCCTTTTCGACGTACTTCTTAGTGTTTTGCTATCGGATGAAATACTCCTTTGAGTGTCCGACGTAATATATCATACACGAGACGGAGAGTTTCATCACGATACCCAAACACCGAGAAGTATTTTACAAGCTTCCAGGTGTTTAGATATCTGATGAAACATGACTTCTGATTGTATGAAATTGCATCTCAAAGGAATCAGTATTTGAGGAGAAAATCGAGGTGAAAGTTGGCTTAATTTATGTAATTTCTTCCTCAGATATCAAAACAACTTCTCGGTAGTGATTTTCTTTGTGTTTTGCTCATGAATTATTAACGATTTTGAGATCTACCAGTCTCAAACTTATTAATAATTCATGATCTATTGTGGCGAATCAACGACTGTATACCACATCACGTGCACGTATTTTGAGTAATATTTAAAGGCCGAGAAAGAGGACTTGACCGGGTTTTCAAGTACGAGGATTTGTTCCGAGTACTTGAAAACCCGGTCAAGTCCGATAACGAGGCCTTTGAATGACTTCTCAAAATCAATTAGTGTAATCCCTAAGCCCTAAATGAATGTAAACAGGCTTGTTTAAATGCGTTGAAATTAGTTGTTTTTTATGCTCCATTAGTTCTTGACGTCATATTTCCAGCAGCGGACTGGAAAATATTATTTCAAGTCCTTGGACTGGAAAAAGTATTTCTAGTCCTCTGACCAGTACTTTACTGGCATTTCAAGCTCGCTCACGTGGTATAATTCTGTGCGTCTGATTGAACAATTTCCTCATGAATTATAAATGAGTTTGAGAATACTCAATGAAAACCTGCACCAGGAAAACTCCTCGTGATCTGGATCATATTTCTTAATTTACATATTCAAATCAATCAAACGCAAATTGTTCTACTTCACATTAAATGAATACAGGTATAGAGACAGAAATGCAAATTATACTTGTTTGAGAAACTAGTTGAAAACTCGTATTTATTGTGTTTAATCAGGTGTTCCAAATACTTGAAAACAATAAACACTCGGCTTTCTGCCTCGTGTTCTTATCATGTTTTATCGCGTTTGGAACGCCTGATGAAACACTCAAACTCGTGTTTAAACAATTACTATTGTTTTAAAATTAACTTCAGATCCTTTTTATCATTTGACGCAGATGGCCACCCTTGCACCATCTGTCTATCTGAATAACCGTTGTTTTAAAGATGCATAATCAACACTGACCAGACTGAAACTCTACGAATTGAAGAGATTTTATTGGTATATTTGGGGATCGATTTCTACCAGGTTTGCTATAAATTATTCACTCAGTTGATGTCTGCCGCTTAATTCTTGCATTTACAGAATTACTTGGTTTACTAATACTTATTTGAAGCTAAATTGAGTAACGTCTAACGAAGTAAAGGAAAAGGTTTTAATCATCTTGCACGTTTCACAACTGCGGTCGCTGAAGGTGTTAAAAACAGCGATATATCAGAAAATTTGTCAAAATATCACAGAATAAAAGATCCATTTTAAGCATTAATTTGATCCTCAAAAAACATAATCCTTACTTTTAGTTTAACTATACATGTTGCAAGAAAATGATAAATTTATAATTTTTTTTGTTAATTTTGCTTTAAAATGTCGCAAAAAGAAACTTGGGGTAAGGTTTTGGATGCAACTTAATGTTACGATTAGATTAAGCTTGATAAACGAACTTTTTGTTCCGCAATCTCTTAAATATCAGGGTACGTTCAGTGGTTTTCGAGCATAACTCTTTTCTTGACAGTCGACGGGAGACGTGAAGTGATTATCAAGATCTAACAAGCCAATCGGACTGGGGCATATATGTAAATACATCAAACTATAAGTCAACAGGCTGCTTCCAGTAACTAACTTCAAGGTATTTACAAGTCGACCAACTTAATTTAACATACATATCTGTCCATGAAATGGAGATCAACTATAAAATTACATGTACCGTGTGAAATCCTGTGAGTTTTTATTTGTAGATTTATTTATTGTGTTTTGTTTCTGTGAAGCTGGAAAATTGGATTTGGAAGAAATAAACAAGTAGGTCAGATTCTCTCCATTTTGTCCATAACTTTGAGCGGGAATACATCTGAGAGAAAACCTTGCCCGTTAATTTGGTTATATGAGATTTTTGAGACATTTACTGGAAGTTTTTTAAGTGAATGTCAGTAACTGCCGACAATAGGCAGTTAAGTCTAGTTTTCACTAGCGACATAAACATAACGACGTACGCAAGCGCTTCAAGCACTGCATGATTAATTTAACTCTTTGCTTTTACAAAGTACAAAGGAGTTTACCTACCATGAAGTTCTCACTGCGCTTGCGTACGTCGTTATGCTTATGCTCATGTCTCTGGTGAAAACTAAGCCTTAGAAGCGAGAATTCAGTTTTTAATTTTATCTCAAGGATTCATCAGCGAACTATTTGTCTACTTTACTATTTTCATTTATACGGCCAGAAACATTGAAAATATGAACAGATAAATGCTCACAGGGGATCTGTGAAATATTATACACCTTTGGAGAGTGCTGTGCATGACACAACGAAATATCGTCTCGTAAAGGAATATCAGCGACACTGAATAAAATATCTTTTCCTCTTCTTTACAATATATAGTCTTATAATTCTTGTTTTAAAAATCCCTGGGTCAAGGGCGACGGAGGAATGTAATCTTTTTTAAATATAATTAAATTAAATGAGACATTTCCTAAATTTCTGTTATAAACCACTTGTAATTATTGCCCAGTTGGAGGAAACTGCTCATAAACAATAGTTTTTCCATAAATTATTCGATCTGTTGAACGTCCCTATTTTGAAATTTCCTCCAGATGAGTTGTTTAGCTTATGGGTGCAAATGATCGGTACAAAATGATATTTTAAGAGTTTGAGATGTATTCCCTTTAATCTTTTTTATCAAACACTGCTCCCCTCCTCAAAATAACGAAGGTTCCATCAAGGCAACCCGACAAGAAATGTTGTTGTTACGCCACCGGCTGAGCTTGTGTTGATAGTACCCGAAGTTTCCAGTTGCACGACATTTGTAAATACCGGCGATATCGTTTGCAATATCACATTAATTTATGGCCTTGCCTTTCCAGACCAGTTGTATTAATCTTAAATGATCAAAAGTATTAACTTTGGCAAACCCACATGCAGTTTTAAGTGGTCGGGCTCCCAGGCCACGCCTGGTTTTATTCCATCAAGCCTGAAATGTGTCCCTCCAAACAATCCCAAAAATACTTGCGCTGTTACTCGTCACCGGTATTTCACCAGCTTTGTCAAAAGCCAATTTATCTTTTGTATCAATTTTAAGTAAAATACTGTCTTGCACTTGTTCCTCTCTCCATGGATCAGGAAGACTTAGACATGAGCTAGGCAACCATTGTGGCAAAATGAACTAGATTGACTGCTTAAGGCCACTCTCTACCCAAGGAATGTCAAATTGGTCTTTTTGAAAAACACACCAAATGTTGTTTGATGCTAAGTTAATTATACATTTTCTGAAAGATATGTCTTTGGACAATACAATGAGTCAACATTTCTCACAAAACATCAATTCAGGGGGTGTGAGGACCTCACAAAAAATGCATTAGCAAAACACTTAAAATCTAAAAACTAAAAGAGGTTTAAGTCTCAGAGTTTACCATTTGGCACAAATATTCACCTTTCATAGGCAAATAAACATATGACCCAGTTTTTTAATAGCCACATTTTGGTTGCCGTGGCAACCATACGTTTGTTAAATGATCAAACGTATTATCAACGGTGTACCAACGGTATATCAACGGTGTATCACACCGTTGATCCACCGTTGATACCCCGTTCTTACACCGTCGATACAATGTTGATAGACCGTTGATACACCCTTGATCCACCGTAGATACACACTGAGAAAGCTGATAGAGTTATACGGGGGGAGTCTCACTAGACTCAGGTAGCCGACCGAGTTAAAAGGGGTCACCCTTACCAGACTCCGTTGATATACCGATGATACCACGTCGATACACCGTTGACACACCGTTGATATACGGTCGATACACAACTGTGTACTTATGCTATCTACCTCGATACAGCGTTGATACGCCGTTGATACACCCTTGATACACCGTTGACACACCACTGATAATACGTTTATCCATGTAAGAACTGTGTATCACACGTCTATCAACGGTGTTTCAACCTCAATACACCGTTGATACATCGTTGATACACCGTTGATACACCGTGGATACACCGTGGATGCTCTTTTGAGACGTGCATCCATGCTATATACCTCCATACACCGTTGATCCACCGTTGATAATACGTTTATCCATGCAACAACGCTGTATCAACGGTGTATCAACGGTGTAGCAACGGTGTATCAACGATGTATCAACGCTGTATCAACGGCGTATCGACGGGGTATCATCGGTGTGTTCACGGTGTATAAACGCTGTATCAACTCTGTATCGTCGGGGTATCAACGGTGTATCAACGGAGTATGAGCTGTGTATCAACGGTGTATCTACCGCAGTCTGGTAAGGGTGACCCCTTTTAACTCTGTCGGCTACCTGAGACTATTAAGACTCCCCCTGTATAACTCTATCAGCTGTCTAGGTGTGTATCGACAGTGGATCAAGGGTGTATCAACGGTCTATCAACAATGTATCGACGGTGTAAGAACGGGGTATCAACGGCGGGTCAACGGTGTGATACACCGTTGATATACCGTTGATACACAGTTGAGCAATTGACCATGTAACCGCGGTGTACCCGGTGGTATCCCCCTCGATATACTGTTGATACAGCGTTGATACACCGTCGATACACTGTTGATACAGCCTTGATACACAGTCGATACATCGTCGATACACCGTCAATACACCGTCGATGCACCGTTGATGCACAGTTGTTACACGGAGAAACGTATTATCAACGGTGTATCAATTGATATATGGATATCCATGGATAAACAGTGTACCGACGGTGCATCAACGGTGAATCAACGGTGTATCAACGGTGTTTTTCAAAAGTGTATCAACGGTGTACCAGCAGTGTATCAGGGGTGTATCAACGGTGTACCAACCGCAAATACACCGTTGATACATTTTTGATGATACACCAGTGATACCTGGATAAACGGTGAATCAACGGTTTATCAAAGGCGTTTCAACGGTGTATCGAGGTTGACACACCGTAGATATACTCGGTTGATAAACCGTTCATACACCGTTTGTTTATCGTTGATACACCGTTGATACATCGTTGATAATCCTTTAATACACTGTTTATCCATGTATCAATGGTTAATCAACGAAGGTAGATACCATGGATACACCGTTGATACACCTTTGATACATCGTTCACACACCGTTGATACACTGTTGATAATACGTTTGTCACATGGTCAAACGTATTATCAAAGGTGTGTCAACGATGTATCAACGGTGTAGGAACTGTGTATGCATGGTATCTACCTCGATACACCCCTGAAACACCGTTGATACATCGTTGATACAGCGCTGATGATACGTTTATCCATGTAACAACGGTGTATCAACGTTGTCACGACGGTTTGTTAACCTCAATACACTGTTGATACATCGTTGATACACCGTTGATACCGCGGATACACCGTTGATATATCGAGATAGATACCATGCATACACAGTTGACACACCGTCGATACACCGTTGATACGCCGTTGATACCCCGTTGATACCCCGTTGATACCCCGTTGATACACTGTTCATACACCGTTGATACACCGTTGATACACTTTTGATACACCGTTGGTACGCCGTTGATACACCGTTGGTCCACCGTTTATACTCCGTCGATACACCGTTGATACAGCGGTTGATACACCGTTGATACACCTGTGTATCATTGTTGTTTCAAAGGCGAATAAACGATGTGTCAAGGTGGATACTATGGATACGCTGTTCATACATAGTTGACACACCGTTGATAGACCGTGAATACACCATTGATACATCGTTGACAAGCCGTTTATACACGTCGATACACCGTGAATACACCGTTGCGACGTTGATCCATGTAACAACGGTGTATCCGTTGGTATCCACCTCGATACACCATTGATACAACGCTGATACATGGTGGATACATCGTTGATACACCGTTGATACACTGTTGATACACCGACTATACAACGTTGATACACAGTTTATACCCTGTTGAAACCCCGTTGATACACCATTGATACACTGTTGATACGCCATTGATACACTGTTGATCCACCGCTTACACCCCGTCGATACACCGTTGATAAACCGTTGATACACCGTTGATACACCGTTGAGGCGTTGATTCTATGTAACAGCGGTGTATCCGTTGATATCCACTTCGATACACCGTTGATACAACGTTGATACACCGTTGATACGCCGTTGATACACCGTTCATACCCCGTTGATAGACCGTTGATACACCGTTCATACCCCGTTGATAGACCGTTGATACGTCGTTGATACAGCGCTGATGATACGTTTATCCGTGTAACAACGGTGTATCAACGGTGTAACAACGGTGTGTTAACCCCGATACACTGTTGATACATCGTTGATACACCGTTGATACCGTGGATACACCGTGGATGCACCATTGAGACGTGCATCCATGGT
>JBAHVQ010000463.1:164001-176263 GCA_036872915.1 Nanipora kamurai | reverse complement strand
ATAATAATAATAATAATAATAATAATAATAATAATAATAATAATAATAATAATAATAATAATAATAATAATAATACATCCTTCGCTCAATGCCAAGATCAGTTCTATTTGTTTAACTTTGTTCTTACTGATAATTTTCCTTGTTATACGTTTTTTCTGACACATACACACCAGGATTCACTCACACATACACTTTATCTCATATTTAATTATTCCCCGGTTCTCACTCAGTCTTTCTCTTAATTACTTCCTGTCATTGTAAATAGATTATCATATAGTCGAGAATACCTTGCAAATTTATCACTTACTCTGAAGATGTTGCAGGACTAGCAATGAAATGTTAGCTAAATTAAAAATATTTTTTCAACAACTCATGTCTCTATTAATATGGGTTTATTCAAAATTATATGCTGGGCCTTGATATTCCTAACAAGATTACGCTTTCTGCCTGGTTCCTTGATTGCCACTCTTAAGCTCTTAAAAATCTATCAGCATGTAAATAAGTGATGACATCATCTTCTATGTATATATAGATCTCAGCATGTTTTGTAAACTTAGTTGGTTTGATAACAGCTTTGCAATAAAGTTGAAATATTAGCACACCTGTCTTCGTCTTGTTTTAACTTGTATCTCAAGTTTCAAGATGTTGATTTTCGGATTATGTTTTATACTAAACCTGATAAAGATCACCATGAAACGCAAAAATAGAGAAAGAAATTTGTGATGATATCTCAAGCTGGCTCCTACCCGATTGCTTGACATATGTCTGGTATCCTACTGAGACCAATTGTTTCTTATATTATAGTTAATCATTCTTCTAGTATTGCAAAGTTGCTTGTCTTTCTGCGCACCCATCTCAAACTAGTTTGTTTTCGGTTAGGAATTCATTTTTTTCCCCACAAGCTTCATTTTGTCTGAATCTCAGCAAGGATGATTCAGTGGGATAACGTTGTTATGGCCTGGGCAAGTTACACTGCAAAACAAAATGTCTTAGGAACCTGGCGACCATTATTTCAGAAATTAGATAATAAACTAATTCAGAAAGATTTCAATTTTTATTGCTTTCCTAACTTTGGCCATTATGGAATGCCACAGATTCTTTTGCAAACTGCCAGCTAATTCAACAAACTTACCTGGTTTACAATGTATTATACATGTAGAGCGATCACTACGCAAAGCGTTTTCCAAGTTCATTCAAAATTTAACTGCACCAACAGCATAACAAAAAATGGTGAAGTATATCTATGATACTGTATTCTGATTTTTTTCATTGTTTCTGGGAGCAAATGTCATCAGTAAGTCTTTTAACTACAAATCTTAAGTAATTCTTATGTTTGGACATCAACTCAGATTAATTTGGAAAATTAATTGGATATTTTAGGAATTTAGCCAGACAGTGTCCCACGACCAACTGTTATGTGCTTCCAGCCCTGTCTCTACTTTACAACCCACAAACAACAAAGCAGCCATTTTTCAGACTAAGAGAAGAGAATTACTATCAAGAAAAGACTTCTTGACCACCTCAGTTTTAATGTCAACCGTGTCACCTTCTCAGTATCAACACACTGAGAATACAGGCATCTCCAAGAAACAAATAAAGGAGATTGACAAAAAGAGCTTGCAAAAGTGATGGGGAGCTCTGAAAAGTGCACCTGGGAAAATAGGGAAATATCAGACTCGGATGGCCAATAGCATACAGTACAGTGTTTATACTTATCTAGCATTACAATTTAATTTAGACTGATTTAATTAATTGATGGAAGTTATGCAGAGAAAAAGATTATTTTTATATTAGATAGAGTTAGCCAGACATGGTTTTACACTACTGTGGCTTAAAAAGTTTTCAATGTAGCTTACAAAACTACCGTTCATGGCCCAACATTTCAACACTCCTGTCTAGTGTCTTCATCAGGGGTGATCATTCTGAACATGAGGTACCTATTTATATCCTTAGAGGACCATCAGTTTGGAATGTACTTTGAAGAGCACCAGGCAGTTTTCCCAAAAAAAAGAAAATTCTGCTTTGTCAGAGCACACGTGAATAAACAACCACATGATTACATGAGAAAATTCCAAAATTATTACCGTACCACCAATCCATGTCACCATCAAAGACGTTATCTGGAGGTGTGGCATATCAAAGTGCCCCTGCTCCTTTGAATCACAATGACAGTGGTTTATTATCAGACAACCAGTTACAACTCATTAATAAATAACGTCATCAATCATCTAAGGATATACTGTAAATAGGGACCTCATGTTCCGATCAATCACCCTTGAAAAAGAAACTAGACAGGAGAATTGAAATGTTGGTACATGAACAGTAGTTTTGTAAGCTATGTTCAAAACTTCTTAAGCTAGAGTAGCATAAAATCATGTATAATTATTCACCTGGCTGCATTGGGAATTTGTTCACATAAAGTTAGCCAATCATGTACAAATGTATATTTTCAATATTTTCTTTGTTCAATAATAACATGATTTACACAATAAAGACTTTATAATAAACATGTACTAGAAGTACAAAAATCAAGCACCATATTATGTTCTTAGAGACCAAGTGGATGCAGCTTAGTTTCAGTACCCCTCAGCCAAATATATCTTGTTGATATTTTACCTGCCCAAGAGCAACAATTTGCCAGCTTAGTCTGAGAAAATAACTACGAAGAAATGGAGAAAAAAGGCCAGCTTTATGGTATTTTGTTGTTTTATTCAGATAAACTTCTACTGTATTTATCATAATACAATTAAATATTTATAGTTATCAAAAACTGAGACACTTCTTACCAGCACAAGCACAATCAAGTGCCTTTATTGGAAAGGAATGAGTATTGGTATGCTACAGTATATTTACTGTACTGACCTCTTTCACAAAAAGGCTTTCTGCTTCAAATTTTGCCTTGCTTGGAACACTACTGTATTCTGTCCTGACATCAAGAGGAATATTTACAACCTAAAACATAAATGATTGTCCTATAATTCTTTTTGTTATAAAACTACCATCTACGTGTACACAGACTGACCATACAATAGTCTAATTTAATTGGAATTGTAAATGTATCATTTTAAAAATACAGAACAGCTATGGATGCTGCAAAAAGTCCTGTGTTTTGGGCAATAATACTTAACACATTTAGATGTACTATGGAAACTTAACCAATGGTTGGCTTTTAGAAAGCTCATGGTTGCTAGAGGACTGGACATAATTTACAAAGCTACGGGTTCACAGTCTCTTTACAGCACATTTATGGATCTTTGTGATGTGGTAATACTACAAATTAATCTTTACAATATAGTTTATATTTTGTTCAGCTAATAATACCAGTACTTTCATTAGGAGAAGCACCAGAAGCTTTGATGGATGATTATGAGGGTGACTGCTGTCCCTAAAGGTTGTCAACCTCCTGTAAAGTATGTTAATGGCAGAAGACCTTTTTATATGGGTAACTCTTCTCTGGCCAGACAAGATTCTTACCAATTTACTTTTCTTTACACCATATTTTTTTACTTATCAAGGGGAGACTTCTGGACAGGGAAGAGAGTGTCATATCAGACAACTGGTATCTTTGTCATGCCTGGGTTAGCTATTTCTTGTACTTGTGATACATTATCCACGTGGTGTCAACCTGTATGTACTGTATTTTCCAGGCAATTACTGTGTGCCATAAATTGCACACATTATTCATCCGCTATGTGTTCTTATTCATTTGATGAGTGTAATTGATCCTGTAAACTCAGTAAGAGACAATATGTTATTGTGTACCATCTTTCTCAGACATTATTCCATCAATGCATGTGTGGATGTGTGCAGTTGTGATCACACACTAAAAGAAAGAAGCTGCCACTTAAAAAAAATTAAAAGGAATAAAGCTCACAAAAAGCCCATTCCAGACAAACATGTTACAGTAACTTGTTCAGGGGTAAATGTTACTAACTAAGCTAAAATTGAACAGAATAAAGAAAAAGAGCAAATAATTTTGTTCGCTCATGCTATATACAAAATCAGCACCTTGGTAAGAGATTTTATGCAAGGAAAGTATTCATTATTTCCAAGTGGATGAATGGTTCCAAGTTTGAAAATGAGATGTCTTTCCTGCCTCTTGCACTGCACCTATCACTACTCCCAGAAACTGGTGAAATGACACAGACTTTCATACGAGGAAAGCAATAGTTGGTACAGTACTACATGCACATATCAAATGTCTTGAATGGGTTTGTCCAAATCATTGTTCTTTACAGCTCACAAATCTTTGAGAGGATGTCAGCAAGTTGCACTGAGGTGAAGTTTACAACGTTTATTATAGGATTGAGAACAATCAAATTGCATAACCTCAAGTAAATATTATAAAACAATAAACTCACAATTAGCCTACACTGCTGAAGTCAACTGAAAAAGTTGACTCAAGTCCACTTTTTCAATCAAAATAGCTGATATAGGAGTATGAACTCAGGTAAAGAATAATAATGTTTGATGGATGTACATGTCACTCCAAGTCACAAACCATACTAGAGAAGTAGAGAAGACTTTGGTCTGACTGGGATTCAAACCTGCAACCTTCAGTTTATTAGTCCAACACTCTACCAGCTGAGCTACAGATCAAGTTGGGAGCTAGTCATTAAATGATGGTCCAAATTTTATCCAACTTTAGCAGTTTTTACATGTACGTGTTATATTTGACTTTGGAAATTGCAATATTTAAACTGCACTTCAAAAAGCATTTATTGCAGTAGTTTTGGCAGAGAAAAAGCAGCATTACTTCTTAGTAATGGCCAAAAGAAACTAAAACAACATGCTAGAACTGTTGAGCAAAAAAAATTTTTTTTGAATTTTTTGAATTTTGGAAAGCAAATCTGTAGTCCAACAAATAAAGAATGTCTGGCCTTGTGCACAAGTAACTTAATTGTCTATTGTTCTTAATTAAACAGGATTAAGTTGAACTGAACTGAACAAAATGGAATGGAACAGAACTGAACTGAGGTGATTAAATTGAATTGAACTGAAGTCAATTGAATTGAATGGGTTAATTTTAATTTCAGCATTTGGCCAGTGATCATGTTACTAGCTTGATTCCCATATACAGTACATTTAGCTTATGCTCAGAAAACCTGTCTACAGTACATGTACACCTTTAGAGTGACCAATGCCAAACAGTATTACTTGTCATAGGGGTTAGCCCTGGGTATTTAATCCCTTGGCCTCAACGGGGTTTCCCTTTGACAAGTAAAATTGCTTGGTGTCAGCCGAAGTAAAATAATAAAAGACAAATATACTTGTTCTCCACAGTCAAGAGGTTAAGAGTTAATCTATTCTATTTCTTTGGAGGAATTAAATTAATTTTAATATGAAGTAAAACATTAAAAATTAATTTAGAATTTTAAAAGGATAATGCAGTACAGTAAATGTGATTATTCAAATTGCTGGTTTCAGTACATTTTTTTTAAGTTATTTAATGCAAATGAAAACAAGAAAATGGACTGTGTGCTTTTTATTTGTTTACTAGAACTCTGTTGGCTTGTGAGTAGCATTCAAATTATAAAGCACATGAACACAGATTGTATTCTGTATTAAACTGTATTAAATTCCATTGGGATCATAATTTAATAGAATTTAGGTAAGCACTGCAAAAGTTAAAGGATAAGAATAAATCATTAATTCAAATAACTGACTGAGTAACAAAATGAGTTAACACATAATAACCAAATATCATAAAGTGTGCAAAGGAGACCATGTGACACAAGTGTCAAAGCACATTTGAAGTTTACACATATAAAATTTTATAAAGTGGATGAAGGAGATCTTGTGTGTACATGTCCAGACATGCAATGAAGAGCATCCACAGTATCAATCTAAACTTTTATTACTTCTGTATTTTGATTTAAATGACCACTTGAAGTCGCTTCGTTAAGGGAAATGAGTTAAATGCATAATAACGATCTTCCTTAGCTAAACGCTTCAAAACTTAACAAACATTACAATTTTGTTAATATTTCCCACAAATTCTTTTCTTCTAAGTTTAAATAATCTTTTTATACAGATCAACATTTACTAACCATTTACAGTATCAGTGACTCACTGGCTTGAGTAATGTACAGTACATGTAATAATAGCAACAGATTTATATTGGTTTCAAATGGTGTTGTTGCAAACAATCTACACTGTACATTACACACATAATGCCATTTGTTTTCATAGACTGAAAAACAAAGCCTTGCACTTTATAAATGGAATATTGTTAATGCCAAAATTTTAAAAACATTATCATTTAGCAAGAATATGGTAAGACAAATCTAAAAGCCAAGAATGTTTTGACTGAAATTTGTCTGAGGCACACATACATTATATTACAGTACTGTAGTTCCAAAAAAATTAAAGCTAATTTTTTTTTAATTCTAAAGCATTGTTGAACGAAACTGCGACGGGAAAAATTAAATACAAATTAAACTGCCATACTTGAATTGAAACTTTCTCCATTCCTGTGCACAAGATGTTTTGTGCTTGGATTTGTCATAACAAAGCCATGACTGCTGAAGGACTACTTACATAAAATATTAATAATTATGTCTGCAATGAGCATATGCCTTGCAGTCAACCAATATTTAGCAAAATAAATTAGCAGGAAGAAATCAAATAGATTAATCCCTCATGACATCACGAAATCGAAATTTGCATAATCAGATATGGCAAAAAATACTGTATGAAGTGGGTTTTCCAGATAAAAAAACATAGAGATATTTCCAAGATTTAGAAATCTTACTAACGTTTATAGCAAATAAATTGAAGAATAATAATCATAATGAGGCGATAAACGAGCTAATGCGCCTTAAAGGTGCATTATTTACATACAAACAAAAGCCAGCATTCATTCATTAAGCGCAGTTAACACCACATCGAACGAACATCTGTAATGGTTATTTCAATAGAAATCAAACCTTCATATAAAAGAGGGCTCAATCCTGCGCCAGGTCAGTGCAGGATATTTCTGACAACACATTAAGTAAAATAACTAATGGACGCACCTGGTTATCGTCAGGAAAAGTGAGAAGATCTTGATGTGGATCAGAGCTGATAACCATCTTCTTTGAAGCCAACTCACTTTCGTAACGCAGAGGTTGAATTCCTTGAATAAGTTCCTAGAAGTCCCCAATTTCGTTCAGTTTAAACACGTAAGGTAACAAGAAAGAGTTGGTTTACGACAAGAAATGTGATTCAACGCTGGTACGAGAAAAAATATAGTAACTCCGAGTTTTTCATTTTCTTTGGCTATTTAAAATCGTCTACATATACATTCATGAATACCAGCAGTATAACCACAAGTTATAATGTAGTGAGCCGTTAAATCTTCTCCGACTCCTGCTTATCTTCAAGTGTAATTACAAGATTAGCGACTTTTTAGCTGTCCGTTTTGAAAAATATATTTAAATAAGCCTACCCAATCCTTGACCTTATAGTTACAGTAAGTGCGGGTTTAATATCAATAAAGCCATTAATAAACACTATGAAGCAGACGTAAAGGCAGAAACATTTCAAACTAGCACATTTCCCTACTACCTTGCAGATAGTAAGTTACTTCTCTGAATACCAGCGCTGACTAAGAAACTTCCAGTGACATATCTACAAATCGAACGATGGCTTCAAAACGAACTGAACCTTACCGATAATGGCTTGAACTGTAGATCAACATCTGTAGTAACAATTTGTTCAGACCTTAGTCCACTAACGTTAGGTGAGCCACTCGAGCTCTCCTTGTCCTTCCTGTGTCCTCGACTTGCTTTAACGTCAGACATCCTACGTTAGTAGTTGTTGGTTATATCCACCATCTTGTTTAGGTTTCGAAAACAGTCCAAAAAATAGTCGCTAAATTTCCGATCACCTCCGATGAAGCAATGATCACGTGATATGCATCCCGATTTGACCGCGATCGTCAATTTCAAACAGGCACTGAAATTCAGAGGGGCGTGACACAGGTAACGCCACTGAACTCAAAATAAACTGGAAGGTTGACTGACACTCAAAAAGTGAAGCTACAAAAATGGCAGAAATGGAGCCTTTCTGGTCATTTCCCTCAGTCCCTCAAGTGGTCACATTAATTAGAATCAGTCCCTAACAAAGAATAACTCTAACCTTAACCTAAACCGGAACCTAAGACTAACCCCCGGACACCAAATACTTATTATGTTTTCCAGGGAGTAAGGCCACCATCTAAGACATGATTTCTCAAGGAGTTTCCACGCCAAAAGTTTCTCCCGAGGGTTGAAAACTAAAACCATTTGGAAACCTCCTTGAAACCAACTGGAAACCTCCCGTATAAATTGTTTTGAGAGAACTAAACACTAACGATCAAACCTGTGTGGGGGCCTGAGGAAAACCACCAAAAGGGCTCCATGTCGGCCATTTTTGGCTTCACTTTTTGTTTAGCTCATTTACTGGAGTCAGCCTTCCAGTTTACATAGAGTTCAGTGGGTAACGCTTATCCGGAGCCAAACCCCTACCCTAAACTGGACGCTAACCCTCCCAGAACCAGAACCAGGAGGTCAATTACTTATCTATTTATTTATTTATTTCGTTAGCCCTTCAAAACGTATATATTCTGATTTTCAAAACACATATCTAAAAATAAAAACTAGGGCTATATACAATCTAATAAACTACTTTAAACTACATGTATTTACAAATTTACTTATAATTATTAGCAACGTGAAGGCTTCCTTCAGCAAGTTCTAGAGTTCTAAACTGGTTTTCGCCAACTGGACTCATTTTTTTTGTTTCAGACCGCAAAGTCATTCTGTTATTTAACCAAAAAAGTTACATTGCCGTAGACTAGCACTCCGCTTACTACAAACAAACATGGACAAACACAAATTCGATAATCAAAACCAACTTTGAAAACGGGCTCTAAAACATGGTCTATCCTCTAAGTCTCCAAAGACCTTGAAAACCATAGTTTGGAATATCCTCGTCCGACGAATCCAAGCAATGAGTCCTTGCTAGGTGGCTTGTAACGTTTTAAGGTCATTGACTTGTGGTTTCAATAAATCCCTCAATTAATATTTTGTATTTTTTTCAGTTTAAGATGGTCTTATACCTTTAAAAAGCACAAATTTGACCAAAATTTCAATTTTTTTTAAATTCATGATTATAAGTCTCCAATAGTCTCTTATGCTTGTGAAATACTTTTTCGCTGAAAAAATACCCCTTTTTGTCAAAAATTTAGCGATTTTTAACATACTGTCTCCATTTCCTCCTTGGCAACGCCCTTAGCAACGGTTATTTACCGTTTTCAAACTCGAAATACTTCGAATGTATTTATGTTAAAGATCTGTACCTCCCCTCCCTGACTACGTAGTTTTTGTCCTTTTGAATGATCGACCGCTGAATGCTATACACAAAACACTGCCGGCGCATTAGACGTTTGAATGTTCTGTTCAGTCGACAGCGTGATTGTGATTTTGAAGTAAAGTAAAGTAAAAGTAAAGTTCCTTTATCTATACTGGATAACCCTACCAGCTAAACTACGCTGTTATCCCTAGAGGTCCAGTAAGGGCCATCTCTCATGGGTCCAGTGTTACTACAGGAGGAAACCGGAGGACCCGGATAAAACCTGCGATGTTTGGTAGAGTCAAATTGGACAAAACTCTTTTCACAATCAATTCAAACTTTGGTGTCTCGTACAGCTTTTTTGGAACGCTTTTGAAGCCTGATTCGGTTTTCTATCAAACATCAGCTATCGAATGACCAGGCGGAAAACATAATCTGCCGGTTTTCTATCAGCTATTTTTCGGGTTTTTGTCATGGGAAGAAATAGCTTTAGATCTAAGAAGCGAAAATTTCGTGGAAATCAGCAGTGCAATGCGGCGAAGAATCAACGTGTTGTTGATGACGGGGTAAGGTAAGGTAATAGATGGTTATTGTTGCTGTGTGCCTGCTAATTTCTCTTTTTAATGATCCCAAAAACCCTTGCAAAAGAGCATTGGTGCTCAGGCTACCCGAAGTTTCTGTATTGGTCAATTGGCCGAAGGTCTGTACTACCGTTGTAGTACGCATTAGTAATCAAGAACCCAAACTTTCCGGGCTTTTGCATCGGTCAATGCTAGCTAGATGCTCTAACTACCGAGTTAACCTCGTTCGGAAGGAAGGACAAATTTTTTTTTGAATTTGGGTAACCTGTTTTACCTAAGACAACCATGCCGTAGCAGGAGGTAACAAATAGAGCACCGGAGTATTAATATCGCATATTAGAATATTGAGACGGAGACAAACTAGGTGGCGCGTAGACTGGGAACTGATGTGCAAGGCGGGAAAATACGTTGTGTTATGATTGAGACAATGGTTGATGTCGTGAACTTTACTCAAACTTGAAACGTTGGAAGTTGATGCTACTCCGAGTTTTGTAAACCCCAATGATCAAGTAGAAAAATCTACCTGACCACGGTGGGAATCGAACCCAACGACCTTCGGTGATCTAGTCCGACGCTCTACCAACTGAGCTACAAGCTCAGCTTGACCTTGTAAATTGCTTGCTCAAACTTATAAATCAATAAACGTGACTGAACCACAGTAGTTAGTGTAACATTGGTGGCAGCGGTAAGATCACTATGGTGAAGAAACTCGAGTATTTTTCCGGAGAGGATGGCACTGCCCTAATACCCTGGCTAGATCGATTTGATGCTGTTATCGAGGCCGAAGGCAAGGCAAATAAAGCAGCCGCCATTATTCGCACATGTCTAAAAGGGGACGCGGCAGAAGTGGCAAGAGTAATGTCCGACGACGACAGGAAAGACCTCGACAAGATCAAGGCGGAACTCCGTAAACAGTGTGACCGGCGAGATAAAACACAGATCCAACGTGAATTTTACAACAGAAAACTCGAGAGCGGGGAATCAGTTGGCAAATACGTACGAAGCCTTCGTCAACTCGCCGAAGAAGGGTTTCCAAATTTACAAAGCACAGCTTGCGACCAAATAATTAAGAGCCAGTTTATGAATGGTATACCAAACGATCTGCATTGCCAACTATCCGTCGCGTTTCAGTACAATGTAGACGACGCCTCATTGAAAGACCTCATAGAATTTACTACAAACTGGGAAAGAAATGGAGGAAGAGTAACTACCTCTGTACAACAAGTAACGATGGCTTCTTCAGAACAAGATCCTTCTGAGACCATGAAGACCGCTATGGAGACAGCCGTGGAGAACCTTGGAGAAAGACTTTCGGAGATGGTTGAGGCCAAAATAAACAGCGTCTTCGCCAGAAGAGACAAATGTCTTGGATCAGCTCAACGAAGAAACCCACAACGCAGTAAAAACAACGGTAGATGTTTTCATTGTGGCTTACTTGGTCACCTCAAGAGAGACTGCCCTCAGATGAAATCCCAAATTATTTGCTATCGCTGTGAGAAAAGGGGACACAAGGTTAGTGAATGCCCTGATCTACCTCAACAGTTACGCCCAAACTTCTAAGAGGTGGTAGTGCCAGCCCCCCTGCCACCTCATCTGGAACAAGGGCTGATCTTTATTTGAACAGAACTGTTAACACCCCTCGAGCTTCGACTACCCTTACCACTGGGGTATGTGAGGATGAAGTTATTGTAAAAGGGACAGTCAATGGTAGGAACATTACTATGTTACTTGACTCAGGCTCACAAATTACCATAATTAGGAGTGGCATTTGTCTTCCCATTGTCAGAGGGACCTCTTTGCATCCAGTTAATTGCACTGAAACCATTTGCAGTTAATGGATCCCCAATCTCTTTCTCTGGGAAAGCATTGTTAGATTTAACTGTGTCAGATACTCCTGTGGGAAAGACCTGGGTATTTGTTATGAGTTCAGAACATATGAAGAATGAGATGATACTTGGGACAGATGCGTTGGAGAAATTGGGTTGTTTGTCCATTGACTTCCGTTCAAAAACTGTCAGCTTTGACCCGAGATCCAATCAAGAGACCCCCAAATCAGGATACCCACATCATAATGAAGCCAGGTGCAGTAGGGTACAACTTTCCACCACCCAAGTTATACCAGCTATGCATGAACAGATGTGTCAAGCAACAGTGCATGATGCTGAACCAGAGCAAGAAGGATTTATTGATGCTTATGATCAATTAATAGAAGAAAAATCTGTTGCTTGCGCACATTTCCTGGACGTGATTGGAAAAGATAATACAACATGGGTTAGATTATGTAATCCCAATAACCACCCAGTCAAGTTGTACAAAGGATCTAACCTGGGCTGTTTTGAGCCAGTCAGTCCTAACACTACAACTGT